>JANAVB010016195.1:18390487-18676487 GCA_029216955.1 Iris pallida
CATTGCTCTGCCCTATAGATCTGCTGACGGGTCTTCCCCTGGAGGCTTGACCAGAGCTAAGTAGGTGTCAACCTTTTGGAGTGCTTCGCTCAATGCGACACGAAGATCCTTAGAGAGCCTTAGGAGCTCGATAATGACAACTTTGCTGGCGTATTAGCCAATTGTGCTAATCTGTCAAGTTGTAAGGTCTCTCAGTCCCTGAGTGTATCATTACGGAGTGGCCTGTCGAAGCGGGTTTCCTTTTGCTTGGACTTATCCTCCAGTGGAGGCTGAGATAGACTTGGAACTCAGGGAGGCAACGTTGCCGGCTGAGGATCTTCGATTGAACTGTCCCATGTGGGCTGGACTTGTGCTCCAACCGGGTAACACGGCTGTAGTTTTCTCAGCTTCGACTAAATTGTATGGCAGATCTAGACTTCCTGCCCTTTTTTTGTTGGTAGAAGATGACACCTCCTGGGTAACTTCGGACACTAAGTCTGGATGCACCCATATGATCTCTCCTCGCGATGTGATAAGAGGTACCAATCCAGATGTCTGGGTTTTCGGACTGGTGTGGAATTAGTACCTCCATCGTTGCCCGATGGACATTATACCCCGTCCGGAGTGCTTGTTGGAGGGAAGTCGCCGACTGAATTGACACCATATTCCCGCCACGGTACCTTTTTAAAGTCTATCGACAGAGTTTTGGAGTCGATAAGACTCTGGATGTACCGTTTTAATTAGAAGCAGTCATGAGTGGAATAATGGACATAGCGGTAGATGACAATATTTTGGGTCCTCTATTTCTGTTGCTCGGGGCTCGCGCCTTGTGGAGGAAGCTGGATCCTACCCCCTTGCAAGAGCATATCGAAGATAGGTTTGACATGACTATCTTCAATGAGTAATTCACCTTGGGCCCTGACCTTCTGCCTGTTTTTGTTTGGGCTTCTAGGTCGCATCAGTGACCATGGCCTGTTTTCCTTATTGTCCTTTGGAGGTGGTGCCATTGTTGTGTGTTGCTGGAGGTGGAACCAGACGTCTGCCCTTATCCTCTCCATTTGGGATGTGTAATCCCAACTGGCGAGCTTTTTAATTTGCCTCCGTATTGGTAGCACTTATGATGAGGTCGTCCAATCCCTGAACTATCATTCGCCCATCCAGAGGCTAATGCGGGAAGCAACTTCTTCTGGCAGATTTCAATCAAGGAGCTCTCAGGATTGCCTTTGCAATCTCATTGCAGTTTGGCAAAACCTCGATATAGTTTCTTGTTAGCTCCCTCTCTCCCTGAACGACGTCCTAAGAGATGATAGTCACATCAGGCCCCACTTCGTAGAATCTTTTCAGGAACATGTGCTTGAAGCCATCAAAAGAATGGATGCAGTTGTCGGAAAGGTTGCGTTACCAGTCGAACGCGATCCCCTCCAATGCTCTGATGATAATCGTGTAAGGATGGCATCACTATGCGGCAAGTGGTCGGTTGTGACTTCAAAGTAAGTCATGTACCGACGAGCATAGGTATTTTCGTCATATGAATCGATATGAAACGCTTGTACCATAGTGGAAAAGGCACATCTCTCCACGCAACGGGATACGGCTACCGTATTCTGAGGTCCCGAGAGGAGTCTCGGGCAATAAACATTGCTGGAAGCTTCTGGACTTCCCTTCTTGCTTCCTTGGCTTCATCGCAGCTGAAGGAATGGATGCTCCTAAGGGATCATCACCCAAAGGAGGGACGGTCGTTTGGAGTCCGTATTGATGGCAGGTCCCAAGCTTGTTTGTCCGGCATCCTTGCTGTTGAGTTGGCAAGGCGGCTTTGATTTCGTCTACGGACACTTGACCAAGGACAGGAGCATGGCTTCAGTACTTCTAGATGTTGTCGGTCAGTAGGCACTTCATGATCATCGTCAGCCATAAAGACTGTACTTACGTGGGTAGAGGTGGAAGGGATCGTAGCAGAGGTGCTCTCTGTGTCGTACCTTTGTACATAGAAATTGTCGAAGAAAGTCAGAATGTCATCTTCCTCGGACTCGGAAGGGGTGCTACCCCCTGTACAGGAAGCCGCATTGTCTTGGCGAAGGTGGCGGCCCTCAGGAGAGTCCAAGTCTGTTGTGCAGTTCTGGTGGCTCTCTACCCCCTGTGTGTGCTCTTGGTACACCGGATTGTCGTATATATTGAGGGGACTGCTACCCCCAGCTTCATCTACTCTCAAGGAGGCTGAAGGTGCACCCCTGGGTGCTGGAAGCTTTTTTTTGGATCGAGTGCCTAAATAGACACCCCCCTGTGGTTATCGACGGCAACCCTCCAGATGAGAGTTTCCTTGCAATAATGGCCGAGATTGTCGGAAGCCTGTCTTCTTTCCTCCCTTGCCAAGAGGAACCTTCTGAGTTGAATTACAGAGGCGAAAGGAAACCCCTCATCTCCTAGAATTTGCACCTGTTTCTTGAGTTATTGTCGGACAGGTGCTGGCTGTTGCAGTCGTTGGAAAACTGACTGCCGACCTTCAGGTGCTGCCGATTTGTCGCAGCAGTAGTTGATGATGACTTGGGTGCAATGACGTCCTGAGAGGGACTCATCGCATGCCAATGTTGCCACCTTGCGTTTGTGAGTAATCACCTTACGCAAGTCGATAGCAAGCTGATCTACCTTTGCACCAAACTTGTGGACTCGGGTATCCCGAGCGCACATGTGCTTAGGTATCATGTTTACTCCCAGATCCGAGGCTAGTAAAAGCACTTGCTCTGGATCGTTGGAGAGAGACTTTAAAGACCCACCCTGTCCATTAGCCCTGGCGGACTGGACGTGGGTGGTTCTGTACAACTTTCCATCAGGAGCCTGAATAACAGTTAACGGGGCCCGCTGACAGTCAGCAACTTGGACAGTTAACTGGGCTTGTTGTGCCCGCACTGCCCTAGACTTCTTTGACTTAGCAACCGAAGGAGCATAGTAAAAAAGGTCCAGATTGATACATCCCACATTCTCAATGGGCCGTATAGAGTCAGGCCCGCATGAGAGACAGTTGAACACAGAGCTTCTGACAGGGCCGCATGAGACATCCTGTCTAAGGCCAGGATTGGCTGCCGCATGGGCTATCTTCCTGCGGCCAGAGCTGGCTGCCGCATAGGCCATCTTCCTGCGGCCAGAGTTGGCTGCTGCATGGGCCATCTTTCTGCGGCCAGAGTTGGGTGCCGAATGGGCCGTCTTCTGTGGCCAGAGTTGGCTGTCGCATGAGTTGTCTGTCTATAGCCAGAGTTGGCTGCCGCATGGACAGACTGTCCATCTCTCTTATGGACTTCTTTTTTGTCCATATGAATTTTCCTTGTGCCCCCAAAAACTCAGCATCGTAGTGTTTTCCTCTGCTGGATTTGGGGATAGTAGGGTCTTCTGCGGTCGAAAGCAAAGCCGCAGGAGAGCTTTGGTCACCGTCTTGGGCTGCAGAAGGAGCTTCTTCAAGAACTTGGTCGGAGGCAACAGTTTTGTGCGCCGACGTCCTACGAGTTCTCTTTGGGTTGGCTCGCTTCTGTGACGGTCTAGCACTCCCTTCAGAGAGCATTTCTTCGAAGGCCGTTGGTCAAAACGAACCATAAGCATTTGCTGCGTAGAGCCGAGCTTGGACGCGTTAGATTGCATCACCAGCTTCTCATCAGAGGAGAAGGACATCCCCAGCAGAGTTGCCATCGTGTTTGCCATTAAAAATCAAAGACAGGTATTACAGAAACACTGAAATTGATTACAAACTCGCTTGTACAAAGAAAAGCCTAGAAAAAAAATCCTAGGAAACAATCTAAGTACAATTGTTTAGTTTTTGATTCTGGAGGGTGACGGTGGAGGCTCGGGAAAGTATATCAACTCTGCCTTACTCCTTGGACTATCTGACACAGTCTTTAGCTCTTGAAGAAATTGTCTTTTGAAGGTTGTCAGCCTTTTGCAGGGGTGTGGCACCCTGCTATTTATAGTGGTATATATTTTGAGCCGCATAGATGGCCGGGCCACGTGGCTAATCAGCACGTGAAGACCCGCTCTTTGGCCGCCAGCTGTCGATTTGGGATTTTGTTGCAGCAAATCTGGGTGGTTGAGGCTTGGTCAGCCTGCCACGTATCCTATCGCAGGATATGAATCATTTTGAGCCGCATGAGTCTCTCAGTTTTCGACCATATTGGGCCGCATGAGACTCATGCAGCTTAAGTCGCAATCTTCCTTAGCCCGCATATAGCTTAAGGACTTTTAAGCCGCATAGATTCTGTATTTTGGGCCGCATAAAGCTCATGCGGCTTGGGTCACAGTCACCCTTGGCCGTATGAAGTTCAGAGACTTCGGGGCCGTATATGTTTGAGCCACATAAGGTTTATGCGGCTTGGGTAACACTCCTTCTGGCCGCATAAAAGCATATGAACACTACTTTTGGTGACGTCTCACGTCTTATCTTTTTGTCCGAGTGTCAGAGCTGTCAATTTTGTCAGTTTTGACAGAACTTGTCAGCTTTATCAGACGAACTGATCCACTTGGCCGCATATCTTTCTTCTGCGGCTCGAATCAGTTTGGTTGTCGACGGGCCGCATAAGGTGTTGAATCTGTCATGCGACTCTCCTTTATGCGGACTTGTTTGGCACAAAGTATATATGCGGCAAATTGTGATTCGCATGAACCCCATATTTTCCATGCTTCTACAAACGTCATCTTTGTCCCATCATTAATGATTCTCCATTACATATGTCCTGGTTTGATTATGTTTGATCATGCTTACTGCGTGTCTGCAATTACATGTTAGGCGAACAAAGCAGTATGATGCATTATGATACAAACATAACAATATGATGTAGAACATTAGGACAATGCTAAGTTTAAATAGCAACATGATAGTGATTATATGAATATTACTGACGTCATTATCTTAAACTTAATTGATTAGCCATATTCAAAAACATGATATAATCATTAGGCTAACAATCTCCCCTTTTTTATTATGACAAATCGGTTAAGTTTAAGATATTACAATAGATGCATGTATCACTAATAAGCACATAATACTAGAATATTGTATGGTAACTTAAACTTATTTCTTCTCCTTTGACACTATCACCAGTACATTCACCATTCAATACGTGACTGCTATGTGCTGAAGAAGCAGATTCAATGGCTCATTGATGCCAAGGTCCTCTCACTTAACTATGAGGACAAGACGGTCACCGCCAACATGGTAACTCTCAATTCGACAGCTTTCGAAGACGGAAGCCCAAGACGGTGTCGTCCCCATCCCCAAGATGCCAATGGAAGTGGTCAACCTTCCACCAGCCTGTGACAATGCTCAGGGCCTCATCCCTCTTATGACGCCTCGAAGCGAAGTTATATGGGTCCATCCTAATCTCACCCTAGACATGATGCTACCCACACGCTCTGTTAAGGGAAAGAAATCCAAATCATATTGCACAATTTCTGCCTCGACCAATGACGCTCAGGTTACCACTCGCTCGGCTCACCAGCGAAAAGACAACCAGGCTCTGGAGGAAGAGGTACCTCAGCTTGCTGCTGTCGCTGCACCTGATACTTCGAAAATAGGTCCATCTCAACCTCCTACAGCAGATAAGCAGAAGCAGAAGGAGGTTCACTTTGACAAACCGTTGAGGAAAGACTCAGCAGCTGGACAGATCAAGCCCTATAACTTCGACATATTGGCACAAATTACCAATAATCCAGCCAGGTTGTCACTCTTCGAGCTCCTCCGTCTCTCCAAAGAGACTCGGGATGCCCTCAGCGAGGCATTACAGAATGCCGATTCGTTCCTCATCCAGGTCCAACCGCCCAAGGAAGATCCTGTCGCTTGCCCACATTGCCACAATATGGTTGAGACGATCCCAAACATCACTTTCAAACAGCAGGACATATTGCTAAAGAATAACTGACATAATAGACCACCCCTGTACTATACAGGTATATTGGTGCCATCAAGGTCCATCGTATCTACATCGACCATGGCTCCTCCCTTAGCATAATCCTCCGGAGTTTACTCCTGACCTTGGGGATACCAATGTATCGACTGACCACATCCAACACTACAATCAGCAGTTTCAACGCTAGAAAGAGCGAGCCCTTGGGAAAGATCTGCCTGAAATGCCAGATAGACGAGCTCCAAACGGATGTGACTTGTTATGTCATTGATGCAGACATAAACTATAACATATTGTTGGGTCAACCATGGATACATGAGTACATGATCGTACCCTCGATCCTCCATCAATGTATGAAGTATATGGCCAGCGACGGGACTATCAAGATCGAATTTGTTGACATCGACCGATTCCGAGGACTCAAAGCTTAATACACTGATGCTGACTTGTATAAATCAGTCCACTGGGATGACGATGCCAATGATGCAGACGATGAGACAGAGACCGCATCGGAGAGCTTAAAGTCTACCAAAGAACCACTAAGAGTTCGACTGAAAGGGAAGCCTCATTAAACGTCAGCTCCTCTCGTCGACAAGCTTCAAAAAAAGGCTCATACTCCTTCATCCCCGACATCATCAAAAACAAGTCAGGAACCTATTCGGGTCAAGCTGCCTTAAAAGACGCAGAATACAGTCCTGAGGTTGCAAGAATCTTTGGCTCCAGCTTCCCTGGTGGTCAAACTGAAGTGGAAACCTCCCTCACCTTCTCCCATGGTGGCCCCGTTCTCACCGATAAATTGTTAGGGGACTACATATGCGCCAATGCTGAGGTGCATTCTTTAGATGATGTAATACCTCGGAATAAAATTGCGTATTTCATTAATAGAAATCTATCTTTGAATTATTCTTGTGCACACTGGAATGCTATGTATCTCTTATATAACGCTCTATATATGATACAAACACAAGTGAACCAGGATCCAAAGACTCCGATAATGGGTAAAACTTCTCCAAAGACTCACTCCAGCTGAACCACAATCCGATAACGGCAAGATGCAGATATACCATTATACTGACCAAGCCAAGCACCTCATCCAGAAGATGGGATACAATTTGATAAGTGGCAAAGGCCTAAATTATGGCAAAGGCCGACGCCTCCCTTTACGACTTCATGTGCCAAAGGAAAAGTCTCAAAATTACTACCAGCGTACTCGTACAGGGTTGGGTTAAGTTATACCCAGGACAACTCCGGAGAGTTCGGAACCTGAGGTCATGATGTACTCTCACTCCTCCGATTATTCGACCTGGGACTCTGATACCAGTATCGGCCAGGCCTTTAAGAAGATATTATCAGTCAATATGGTCTATGCGAACCCCCAAGTGGAGGAGGAAGACCAGATAATAGAATTCTTCGAGGAAGAACCCTGGGCTCAATGCCTAGGATCCAAATGGGAATGATGCTTTGAACAGCGAGAACCTCCCACAGATGACGAGGTCGTTCAGATCGACTAGGAGACGAGGCTTTACCGAAACCCATCTTCATTAGCAAAAGCTTGACTGATGAAGACAAAGAATCTCTGATACAGCTTATCTGAGAGTACACCGATGTCTTCACTTGAGTTACGAAGATATGCCAGGCTTAGACCCATAAGTCACAATGCACCGACTTACATTCTGCCTAACACTAAACCTGTTAAACAATAATATCATCGCTTTCGTCCCAACATCATAGATGCTATCGAGAAAGAAGTAGACAAACTCATAGACAGTGTCTTCATTCGCAAGGGACAACATCCAAATTGGGTGCCAACATCATTACCGTCACCAAGAAGAATGGAAAATTTTTGAGTCTGCATAAAATTCAGGAATCTTAACTCGGCCTCTCCAAAAAACAACTTTTCCCTTCCGATCACCGACGTGATGATCGATAATACTTGTGGCTTGAACGTATGTCTTTTATGGACCGGTTTTAGGGCTACAACTTGATTAAAATGTTCCCTGACGATAAAACACACACTTCATTCCGGATTCTAAAAGGAATCTACTATTATACAGTGAAGCCTTTCGGTTTGCAGAATGCCGGGGCAATATATCAGCGGGCTATGAGCACCATATTTCGTAAATCTCCGAAAAATGGTGGAATGTTATGTTGATGACATTGCCATTAAAAGTCAGAGGAAATCCAACCATCTGGATGACTTAAGAACGTTGTTCGACTTAATGCGGACACATCGGCTAAAGATGGACCCAACCAAGTTTTTCTGGGGGTTGTTTGCAAAAAACAAAAAGTTTTATTACAAACTAAGAAAAAGAGTACATGAGTACAATTGATTTGTGGGGAAGTACAACTATAGAAATCTGATCACAAGACGATCACTTTATCCCTTGGATGATGTGATATCGAAGACACGAGCCTCTGGAGAATGCAACAGCACTTTAGCAGAAGATTATGATCACTCCTGATGTTTTGTGATTGATTTAAAATCATATTTATAGAGTTCTTAAAATAATTGTTTAGTAGTTATTCTGGATTGTACGTGCTTCAGGTTGCGCGCCTCCTGTTTATTTGCGCAAACGGTTGTATTAACTGCTATGGATGCGTGGCATCGTTTGATTGAGATGTCGTGGTCATAGGTAGTGTAGTGGGCATGTTCTGCGAAGTTAGTGGCTTGCGCGCCACATCATTCTGTCTTGAACACTATTTGATCACTTTGTACGTGCTTTATCAGGTTGCACGAGGGCGCAATGCAACAACCTGCGCGAGTGGTTTGCACTAAATACTGTAGACGCATGGCATCATTTGATTAAGATGCACGTGGTCATGGGCAGTATAGTGGGCACGCTCTGTGAAGTTGACGGCTTGCGTGCCACATCACCCTGTTTTAAAATAAGAGTTGATCAAGTGGCGCTAATTTGTCAGGCTACACATAAGCACAACTTAACAACTGGCGCCTTTGACTAGGTCTTCTGTGCTGTACTGATTAATCCTCGCACCATTCAATGACTTGCACGAGCCAACTGTCAGCATTAATTACATGCTGACAAAATCTTCTCGAGCACCACGTTGTGCGGGATTCGAATATATTTTCCTTAATCTCTGTGCTGTCAGTTGTCAGATAATGATCACGCCATTACAGCTTCTCGTGGAAGTGCACCATGTGGCTCTCGCGTAACCTGACTCCAGCGCAACCTGGCGTTGGCGCAACCTGAAGCTGCACAACTTGATTGTTCGACGCAATAATGTTTTGGCACCATCTGATGATCGAAAATTTTAATGGGTGGCATCTTATATTTTTTAGGCTCTACAAGACCCCTTCAAAGTTTTCGAAACTTGAAAATACTTCAAAGTTTTGAAATACTTTAAATTATGCTAGTTTTTTTAGATTGCGCCAGTCTCAACCGACTCCACCTTTTGAGCGCAAATTGTGCGATCAACTTTTGAAGCTATAAATATCCATATTTTTAGACTTTTATTTTTACTGAAGTTCAATTTTTCAAAAACCCTATCTTCCCTTCTTCTTCCCAAGCTTTGATTAGCATCAAATGGCGCCCAAGAGATCAGTTGCTGAGAAGGGAAAGAGTGTTGTCGAGCCTTCTTCTCGCATTTTATCCACACGCGTACCTCAGCATGCTTCCCCTTCGTCACGATGAGAGACTGCCTACCGACGATAGAAGGTGAATGTTTTAACAACAATCATCAACCAACCCTTTTTTAGGGTTTGGTTTGATTTTGTCAATATGCACGCCTATTCTTTTTAGAATTAGGCGTGTTTCCTGACTTGCGCCCCTCTTCTTAGGGTTTGGTTGCTGTCCAGACAGTGTTGTGCACCATTTCGAGTTGTACTTTCTGATTCTGTATAATCAGCTTAGCACAACTTGAGATGTTGTGCCACACAGATGTTTGTTTTGATAGAAAATGTCGTACAACATAAGAGTCGTGTAATCCGATATGTCGTATAACATAGATGTGGCACGATACAAAATGTTGTGCAATATGAGTGTTGCGCAACCTGTGATATCATATGTTATGTTTTATTGAACTAGACATTAACCCCTGTTTGCTTGTTTTTCATACAGTTAATCTCAGAGAAGACCCAAATGCTAAAATTTTGCTTCGCCTTCAACGTGTCGGAGTACCGAGAGGACTTATCCCATATACAATATCCTCAATATGATCTTTCTGAGTCCCGAAGAGCTATGCTTGCATCTCAAGATAATTCCACTTTATTATGCTTAATGAACGGCGAACCTTTGGAAAGTCTGGACAATATCGTCTATAAGAAACTAGCTTTCTTATTTGGAGAGGCGATCAAGAAGACATCCCAGCCCAAAACGAAGAGAGAAAACATATTTTATCAATATAGGGATAGGATCATGTACCTCCCAGAAATGCCGAGACACTTGTCTTTGTCTCGATACGTATTTTCTAGTTATCCCCGCCGCATAGGATGGGACATGACCCCGATTCAACAGGCCAGGGTCGGAAGGATATGCTACAGATTGGGCCCACAGGACAAGGATTTTTTTATAGCACTTCGGAGAGATACAGCTCCCATCTGAGAGGTTTGAGACCCCTGAAGATTCATCAATGTTGCTTCCGTCCGAGTACCTATTTTTGCGAACATGTTTACGAAGCTGAAGAAAGTTACCCCGATTAGACTATGCGCTTAACGGGCTTAGTGAATTCCGACATGAAGCACTGGAACAGTGTAGTGGTTTGGGTTTTGGATCACTTTAAGGATAAACTCCTTGCATTAGAACTCTATGATCCGATTTAGACCACTGCTCATGGCTTTCGTCCAAATGCTCACATGTTTCTGGCTTTGGTTGAAGATATAATGAGAGGACCGGTACCTTCATGACACTCACAGGGAAATCGGCTTCGCTTTCATGAAATGAAGTATCTTTCACATTTGCCAATGGGTGAAAATCCCTATAAAGAATATGCCAACGAATGAGGAGTTGGATACTCTCTCTGCAGAGAACCCTAAGATGGTGGCTGTGTTCGAAGAATTATTATGCCACTATCTGATTTGTTATCTTTATTACAAATGTGCTTCCAAAGGGACTTGCTACATTACTAAATGGTTGCCATATTTGTTTCTCGGGCATCCTCATGAAGAAAAGATTGTTGAAAGTCAAGCCTGCAATCCTTGTTTCTTCAAACTCTCGACCGCAGTGATGTAGAAAAATTGATAGAAAAAACTAAGCACCATGATAACATCTTGGTATAGATTGGTACCCCTTTACTGCTGGCACTAAGATCGAAATTTATCTCAGACAGGGTTATAAAACCATGTCTCAAGAAGCCCAGCTGGCTGGTTTCCTCTCTTTATGGTTACGACGGTTTGTGATACCTGGAGCCAGTGCCGTCGATCGATTCCATCGAGGTGTGCTATTTGCGCAGTACGTCTAGTATTCGGCTACAAGATGGATCTTCTTTCGGCGATGACATGTCATTTGAATGCAGGCTTGCGTTCTTTTCTTAACACCATGGTATATGATAAAAGTTCTTGGGACGACTTCCCTCGTACCGAAATGCCATACACGTATCTATTTGGTGGTTGCTGTTACATTATCCTATTTGATGGACCCCGATATGGGTGCAGTCGGCGATGACTTCATCAGACGGTATTCCAACGCTCGATGGAACATCAATACGCTGTCTGAATGCCGAAGAGCTTTAAACCGAGGGTTCGGATGGAGATTTCAATGTGTTACTCCTCCTCCAGGATATGGGAATCTCCTCCACAACTCATGGACCTAGAAGCAGCATCTCTTCGCTTGTCTTCGATTGAGTTCATGTGGTTGAAGACAATTCGGCCTTCATATTTAGTTTATCGGTTTGAAGGTGAGTATTTTCTAGAACCGTACTTACCAAGCCGATTTGCTCGACAGTTTGGTTATGACCAATTGCATGTAGGTAATGCCACCACCTGTTTACAGGCTAAGGGTTACCTAATAGACGGTGCCAGAGCTTGGAGATACTATAATGCAAGAGGGACTAAGGCCATATTCCCGCCTCATGCCTCTCATATAGGCCCGTATGTTATATACATACACAAATTGTTATACTTCAGCCAACACTTTTATCGAAAACTTCAATCTGGCTGACAGCTTTGCCAATGGTAGACGTTCAAGAGCTAGAGTTCACACTGCATGATCTTTCATAGATGAAGAGAATCACGAACCCGCTGATGAACCTCTGGAAGCCTCTCTCGTAGATTTTTATGATCAATGAACTACTAGATGTATCATTGAAGATACGGAATGAGAAGTCCCCAGCGAAAGGACTTAGGAGAAAAAGAAAGACTGAAGAATCATCAGCCCCTTCTCATCCTCATGATCTTCCTTCTTCTCCTATGGCTGTAGGGAAGAGAAAGAAGACTGCACTGGTCATTGCAGAGCCCCCCACCAGGACCACGCGGTCCCATACTAAACAGATGCATACCGGAGCATCCTGTGGAGGAGGAGAAGCAACTCCTTCTTCAGTTCCAAGACACAGTCCAGTTACCTAGGGAGAGGTTATTAGAGAGCCCAATGTACAAGTTGACCTTGATGAGGTTGAAGAAGAACCTGAAACACCTCTGGTATGCAAGGCCAAAAGGAGATTAATAGTGTCTCCAAAAGATCATCAAGAAACATTGCCTTCGTAAGATATACCACCTCCACCAGGTAAATTTTAATATTCCTTTAATGTGATCTTGATTGAGGAACATATTAACACTGATCCCTTTTTTATTGCAGAGTTAGCACTCCAGCTCTGATCATTACAGAAGGGATTTCGGGGCCCATACTTACACACATGACGATTCCCGTGACTGTGTTAGCTGCTGCAGGAATTATGATGTCATCTCCAACTCCAGAAGTCCTAAAGTCTATACTTCTTGAGAAAGAGTTGCCTTTCACAGAATCCAATCATGATGTCGCTATTCCTTTCGTACCCCAAGCTCCTATCCACTCTCAAGAGGATCAAGAAATGATAGCGGCTCTTGCAGACTGTGATTACGGCGATGCATTTGAAGATGATTCTACAAGCGCCGTTGAAGGAGACCAGACTTCAGCAAAATCTGCCGAATCAAGCATTGCCAATTGAAGAATGCCATGCTATTGTTGAAGGTGAAGAGCATCTTGTTGTTGAAAAGGGGCTTTCAAGTCTAAAAATTGATGAGCCTAAAAGCCAGGATAAAACCGAAGATCATGAAAATCAGGTCATGGCCCCTGAAGATGTTGGATCAATAAAAATCTCAACACTGATACTGTAGAGATTCAAACTCCCATCAATCAAGGTTTTGAGGTCAAAGATGCAGAAGTGATTGCCCCAACTGAACAAGCAGCATCAGGGGTCGAATGTAGCCGTTTCTTATCAGGCGGTTCCGACGCTGGGAGTAGTCAAGCAGCTGTGTCTGAAACTACCATAGCCAAACTTCGCTCTGATTTGGACATGCCGTGTGAAACCCCATATGTATTGCCAGGATCAGGTAAAATTTTGACTTTTATTTACCTTAATTCCTGTAATTTATATGTGATAACTGTGCATCTTGATTATAGTGGGTCCTGTAGGGACACTTGCGAAAGCTGCATCGACCACATTCAGTTTCAGCTCGACTATGGCTCCTCTGGATATGGGGATCCAAACTGGAGATGGGAGCTCTTCTATAATGCCAGTACTGCGATCCCGTGGTGTATAATCTGTAGTTCCTCCAGTTACTTCAGAAGCAAGAATTCCAATAGAAGTGGCTACCCCGGGGATCTCAGCAATGAATAGAGTTGTAGTTGAAGCTTATACTAATGCTTTCTTTACTTCTCTAAAGCCTCTAATTCAAATGGTCATGGAAAAAGACCAACCTTATGAATCAGTAAGGGGCCCTTCCTCCTTCATCATCGGAGCTATCCGCAAGATTGGAGATCTGGATAGAGTCAATTATTTAGATCATATTTTGAATGAACTTGAAGAATCAATCAAGTCTTACAAAGATCTAACAAGAGAAAACATCCAAAAGCTTGTAGATACTGAGTGCGAGGTGATGGCTCGTAAAGCTACAATACGAAGAGCAGAATTTGAATCTTCCGTGGTAGCTTTCTTACGACGTTATGCAGAGTTGGAATCTCGCATTGTCGAGACAACTTCTTCTGTTGAACGTTATAAAACTAAAGCTGTAGAGAAAGAAAAAGAAGCTGCTGAATATCAAGCTCGTCTCCAAGAACTAGAAATCAAAATGGCTCGGCATCGAGAAGTAGTTAAAGCAGTTCGACGATGCAAAGAAGAAGTATTGGAGATGCATCAAATCGCTGCGAGGCAATTAGATGAACTGAGGAGGCAACGAGATGCTCTTATTCAGACTGAGGGTGCAGAATTAGAATGTCGAGCAAAAATGCTGCAACCTTTTGATCCAGAATCCGGGAGAGCTCTCGCAAGACAAAGGGTTCTTGACTCCAGAGTAGAGAGGGCGGAGAATTTGAAAAGATTAATCATTGATCTCAGCACTCAGCCTCCCCAATGAAGCAGTCTATAGGCTCTTTTATCTTCTTGTCTTTTAAATAATGTACTTTTTTTTTGACATTTTGAACATTATGGCAATAAAATAATGCTCTTTTTGTGATTCTATTACTTATTATATACCTATAGTAGATATAAGTAATAGATAAGGATAAGAAATATGTTCAGAGGTACCGGACATGACATATCCTCTAAGAAAAAATGACAATATTAATTATATCTGTTCAGAGGTAATGTGGACGTGACAGAATATAACTCATAATATTGTCATTTCAAAAGACGACTTTATCAGAGGTAATGTGGACGTAATTAGTCGTTGATACATAATAGAATTCATAGGTAATGTGGACTTGAATCTATTGATATAGAAAATAGAATTCATAGTTAATGTGGACGTGAACTCATTTTTCTTTCTATTGATGATCTTCAAATTAGTTAAGACTTAAAGACGGAATATCATGTCTAAAAAGACAAGATATCTATGATAGTACGGTTTTATCATAAAAAAGATATCTTTTAAAAACAACTGGGTTTTAAAAGATGGAATTGATGATTTGAATAGACTCCATTGAGGATTTTAAGAGGAAGGGTATTCCTGATTCTGGAGATACAAAAACTCTTGTTTATCCGCTTCAGGGAGACTTTTATTGACAAATATTGGTTTTCGGGAAATTTTATCTCCAATATTGACTTGAACCAACTGATCTTCAGTAGGTGGCTCACGTTGCTCAAAGCGAAGCTCCCATTGAGTATCTATCCTTTGTGCCAAGGATCAGATTCAGAAGCTTCGGCAAAGTCTTTGTCATCTTCCGAGAACTCGGCAGTCACTATAGTGAAAGATAGAGTCACTCGATGGACGTGTCCTATACTGGTGTCTGAATCCCATGAGATAGAATCAGAAGAGTTAGATCGTTCTTCTTCCTTGGATTTGGAGGCTTCTGTAGTCGAAGTTGGTGAAGTATAACATAATCTCCGCTTTGTTTTGCTGTAGTATTGTTGTGATTTATATTTTAGAGCAGGAATACGAATAGGGGTTCATCTTCCTTTGCCGCCATTGAGACCAGCTTTAAAATTATAGCCCATCTTTTGAATGATATCTTTTGACTGCTGACTATAACGACGTAGTTGAAGTCTTCCGTTATCGTGATTTTCTTTCTCGCTATCAGGCGTGATCTTTTGTTCTGTTCCAATACTAAAAAATATAGGAAGTTCATCTTTCTTCCTGGAAGGAACTAAGAAGAAGGAGTCCTACATTGGCTCGAGCAATACTTTATTTCGGGAAGCTTCAACTGTTCCTATGGCAAGTGGTTCGAAGTTATCTAACATTTTTAAATAACATCGAGTATATTAAAAGACATCAGTATACTATAAAGGAGATGCTACTTTATTGATTTTTACATCATCATTTACAACATGATTTTTAGCCTTTATAGAAGGCTTAGTAAGGTTGATAACCAGATGAAGAGAAGGAGAAGGAGAAGGAAAAGGTTTGTTACGATGAAGGTCGATAATAAGAGGCTCAGAAGAGGTGAGCTCCCTTTGTTCCTTTTCTACAGTAGGATGCTGTTTGTTATGAGAGGAAAGATGTATGGTCAATATCTGCGAAGAAGAAGGACAAATAGCATGTCCTTTGACGGGGATCATGAGAACATCTTTTGAAGTATGTTTCTGATCCTCCTCACTATCCATTGCCAATACAACTTTCATGAACTCTTTTTTGTACATCCAAGAGTCCGTAAAATATGCTTCAATGCCCCTGAAAGGATTTAAATCGGCCACCTCCTTTTGGACTTCTCCATTGACATCCATATATTTGAAGCATTGATGTAAAGTGGATGGTACAATATTATGCTCATGCAGAAAGAATCTTTCCAGCAAAGCATTGTAAGAACCATGATTATCAATTACGTAGAAAGTAACCTTTGTACGAAGATTGCCTATTTGAACTTTCAGGCGAATCTTTCCCAAAGATTCACTTCTCCCAGAATTGAATCCCAAGATTATCGTGATGGTTGTCGAAAGATTATGTACAAAAATCTTTAATGCATCTACTAGAGTCTTTGGCATGATGCTAAGTGCAGACCCAGGATTGATCACGATACGATCGACCTTCATGGTATCGATATATCCCGTGAAGTAGAGGGATCGATCATGACGATTATCTTCTAACAGCATATCGTCTTATGTAAAAGTAATGTTTGGCATCAGCTCCATCACGCTATGACAATGAAGGCATGTTATAGGCTCATCCTCTAGTTTCTTGAGAAGTGCTAGACAAGTATCATCTTGCGTTAAAGCTTCACTCAACGTTTCTTGAGTCTCCCTCGAAAGACAGAGTAGCTTAAATATTGACAATCTTGCCGGAGTATTAGCCAGCTGAGCCTGTATATCAAAGTTATACGGCTTCTCAAGTCCCAAGGTTGGAGTCTTCTTCAATACTTTGTCGAAACAGATAGGCTATTTTCCTTTGTCAGCTGTCGTCGGTTTAGGAAGAGTTGGCTCTATCGGAGGTGATGAAGCTGATGAAACATTGATAGCAGGAGAAGATGATGCTTGAGGAGCCTCCATAGCTGGAGCAGGGCCTTCTTGACCTTTTGAATAGTCCCTTAGGTATGGTTTCCCCGATCTGGTACCATTTAGGACTTCTTCTTCGGATACAGGCTCAAAGGACACCATATTGCAATTCTTTGTCCAGATCTTATTTATGGGAGATTTCTTTCGGCAAGATGGAGAGTTTGTCCAACAGCCCAAACCAACCCGAGATTGGTTGTGAGAAAGACATAGGGAAAGGGGGTACAGGAGATCCCTTTCCATGATTCAAACCAGAGGCCTCTTGTAGATTATATCCCATCTTTGTCATGAGTTCACGAGATTGTGGACTGTACAGATAAAAAGCTGGTTGGTATTTGGCTTCTGATTTTAACAATGTTGTCTTATCAGTAGAAGAAGAAGAAGGATTATTTGCTGCCGGGATGAAGGTAGCAGCTAGAGGTAGAAGATAATGCTCACAAAATAAAATTATGTGACATAATTTATTTTTAGTAGCTTTTTGGACTTGGTGGAAGAAGATGGTGTTTCAAAGTCCGCCACTAAATCTGGATGGATCCATATAATCTCCCTTTTATTAGTAGACAGAGGAACAAGACCATCTGTCCGTGCAGGTAGAAGATTAACAATCTTCAGAGTAGTTCTTGGGATGGAGATGACACCGTCCTGCACAAGTTGAGCTAGAAAATCTCCAAACTGTAAAGAGACGATTTTAGCCGTTACAGTTTTCTCGTCTTGCTGGAGAGTGATTGCACCGAAATTCACCATCTCTTGAATTTTACCCTTGAGCATATAGCACGCTCGAGTTGGATGTTCAATAAATTTGTGGTAAACACAATATTTAGGATGGTCAGTCTTACCAACTTCATCTGGGCATTTTGGTTCTGGCAGTTGGAGTTTGTTGCTCTTGATGAGGCAATCAAAGATACTCATGATATCATCTTCATCAAAAGAGTATTCTTCTTTTGGACGAGGTGTCCGTTGTGGTGGTGCTGAAGGGGTAGATGTTGGATGATTTACATTGATGGCTAGGGCTTCCTTGCCTTTGAAGTTAATAGCCAAAGTTTTCTTGCTCTTGCGATGGTTCTGATGGCCATTATTATTTGGTGTAGCGTGTTCATCTTTGTCAAGATTAGGCATTTAAATGCCTAATTGCTTGAATTTGTTAGCGCTCTATTCTGCGACTTTGGTGTTCATTATAAAAGAGGGCCAATCTTGGAACTGTGTTGATCCTGTCCATATGCTAACTATAGGAAACAAGTTTGATTTGAATGTGTCTATAGTTAAAGCATCTGGAGTTCCGAGAGGTATTTTGAGTACTTCACGGCGGAACAGTTCAATGAAACGTTCAGTCGTTTTATTATGTCATTGTTTGATTTTGATAAGAGTAGACATAGTCATGTCGTTGGTTTTCTCATAAAATCGTTCCAAGAACATTTGTTTGAAGCCAGCGAAAGAGGTTATGCACCCATCTGGTAAACTACGATACCAATCATATGCTACACCAGCTAAACAATCAATAAATACTCTAGTAAGAAGATCATCATTTGGTTGAAGTTGATCAGTCATTACTTCAAAGTGGTTGAGGTATTGACTTGGAGACGTGCTTCCATTAAATAGCATAATAGTAGGGGTTTGTATTTAGGAGGAAATTGGACCTCCTTCCATTCAATGGAATAGGGTTGTTTGATCCCAAGCTTCTGCAGGCCATCCTTCTGTTTGAAAGCTTTAAATTGAGTACGTAAAAGTTTTACGGCCTCATTGGTATCTCCTGTTGATTGTAGAGTAGTATATTAATTCAATATGTTAAGAGGGGGTACCGCATGATAAGTACCACCCCTGCATCGGATTGATTTGGAATAGCCTGTACAGGAATGGAAGCAGTGTGAGGAGATTGTACCCCCAGATCAATATTGGTAGGAATTGATGTTGTCACAGGTTCTTGAGTCGAAATTAGATTCGCGACTGGTGGAACTGTATGTTGTACCATAATCACAACATGCATGCCTGCCATCATCTCCGTCATGTTCTTCAAACTAGCCTCCAAAGCAGCAATTCTCTGCTCTTGACTAGAATAAATGGAGGTATCTTGATCTTCTGTGACGGCATAAGCAGTCACTTCTCTAGCCTTTGAAGACGAGCTAGTGGAAAGGATGGTCCTTTCAGAACTTTCACTGTCAGCATCAAAGTCACATAAAGAACTACCCCCAGAATAAGTAATAGGGATATCTTTTTGACTGAAGAAATCTTAGTTTGAATCAAGAAGATTCTTTTGACCGATTGTGTCTCGGCTTCTTGATCGAATATATTGGTATACTCCTTCACTGGATTCATGAATCCGATCTAAGTATTACTGACTAGGGTTGCGGGATGCATTACGTCTTGGAAGTTTTCCACCCCCAGTGCCTCGAGATGCCATGTTGACAGGAGCAAAGAGTAATTCATCTTCATCCACTAGGATTGGTTCAGGAGTCTGAACATAACTCAAACGGTCAAAGACGAACCGCTTGGCTGATTGACAGCAGCATTTGATGACAACTTTATGATGGTGGTTGCAATGATGTTCTTGCAGTTGGACCACCGCTGGACGGGATAGATTTGCAACATTCTGCTTCTGTATTAATAGTTCATGGAGGTCACTAACAGGACAAGAAGAAGTTACATGAACGTAGTCCTTGATGATATTCGGGACATGGTTCATGTTCTTGAGGTGTCCTGTACCTTGAGTATACAAGGACGTGCTAAGCTGGTTAGCATAAGTCACATGATCTTTCACCTCAGCATTCTTCCTCTGGTGTAAGTTAGCAACTGGTGCAGATTGTGCTTGATACATCTTGTAATTTCCCGAGGTTGAGCCTAATTGGCACCTATTGATATAGGTGAACAAGTCTGATAGAGGAGCTGCTTGTGCATCTACTTGAGATACTAGTAGTTTGCCTCGTCGGGATCTTGAAATACATAAGGTTGGTAGATCCTGCCCTGATCTCTTTGGAGTAGGCATAATGCCCTTTTGTATGGAAGTTTTGTTCTGAATAGAACTCATTTTCCTGACAGAGGTTTGGCTGTCTTTGTTAAGGAGAGGAGTACTTTCCATCCAGTCAACGACTCGAGCAGAATGAGAAAAAGTTAAAGAGCATTTCCTTGATTTAGTAATTTCTCACTAAACTTCTGATTTGGTGGCAAAGAGTGCTTCGCTTTACATTATGCTAGTGCAGAAGTACATGTGGCTTGCGCCAAGGCATGAACCTACGCAAGTTGCACCGGAGCAGAAACATGCACAAGTTGCGCTGAAGCAGGAACATACGCAAGTTACGCCGGAGAAGAAAAGGCCAAAGGGTGCTTTCCTATGTTTTAGACAGCAGTGTGTCGAGATAGAGTCTTCATCGATTTCAGAGTCGAAAAAGTAGAGGGATTAGCCAAAGGGCTGTTTCCCTTAGGTTGTGTCGAAGCATTGATGGGCACAAGTTACACAAAACAGGAACATGTGCAGGTTGCGGCAGAGAAGAGAAGGCCAAGGGGCATTTTCCTTTCTTTTGGACAACAGAGTGTTGAGATAGAGTTTCCTTCAATTTTAGAATTGAAGAAGTAGAGGGATTAGCCAAAGGGCTGTTTCTCTTAGATTGCGCCGAAGCAGTGATGGGCGCAAGTTGTGTAGAGGAAGGAGATTGCGCTATCGAGGACTTAGGAGTCCAAACAGAGCACGTCTTGCTCTTAACAGTGGCATCAGTACGCTTGGCACCCCCAGCATTGATCATGGTCTCGTAGGATGTCTGGTCGACCTGAACAACCCGGGTCTTCTGTGTCTTGCCGATTGACGCGATATCATAATGAGTTGTCACGTTCTCGTCGGAGGAGAAAGTTGTCCCCAGTAGAGTCACCATTTTGTTTGCAAAGAACAAAAAGTTTTATTACAAACTAAAAAAAAGAGTACATAAGTACAATTGATTTCTGGAGAAGTACAACTATAGGAATCTAATCAGAAGACGATCATTTTATCCCTTGGACGATGTGATATCGAAGACATGAGCCTCTTGCGAATACAACAACACTTTAGCAGAAGATTATAATCACTCCTGATGTTTTGTGATTGATTTGAAACCCTATTTATAGAGTTCTTGAAAAAACTGTTTAGTAGTTATTCTGGATTGCGCGCGCTTCAGGTTGCGCGCCTCCTGTTCACTTGCGCAAACGGTTGTATTAACTGCTATGGAAGCGTGGCATCGTTTGATTGAGATGCGTGTGGTCGTGGGTAGTGTAGTGGGCATGTTCTACGAAGTTAGTGGCTTGTGTGCCACATCACTCTGTCTTGAACACCATTTGATCACTTTGTGAGTGCTTCATCAGGTTGTGTGAGGGCGCAATGCAACAACCTGCACGAGCGGTTTGCACCAACCGCTGTAGACGCGTGGCATCGTTTGATTGAGATGCGAATGGTCGTGGGCAGTATAGTGGGCACACTCGGCGAAGTTGATGGCTTGCGCGCCACATCACCCTGTCTTAAAATAAGAGTTGATCAAGTGGCGCCAATTTGTCAGGCTACGCATAGGCGCAACTTAACAACTAGCATCTTTGACTAGGTCTTCTGTGCTGTACTGATTAATTCTCGTGCCATTTAGTGACTTGCACGAACCAGCTGTCAGCATTAATTACATGCTGACAAAATCTTCTTGAGCGTCGTGTTGCACGAAATTCGAATAGATTTTCCTTAATCTCCGTGCTGTCAGTTGTTAGATAATGACGACGCCGTTACAGCTTCTCGAGAAAGTGCGCCATATGGCTCTCGCGCAACCTGAACCTAGCACAACATGGCATTGGCACAACCTGAAGCTGTACAACTTTATTGTTCGACGCAATATAATATTTTGGCGCTATCTGATGATCGAATATTTTAATAGGTAGTGCATCTTATTTTTTTAAGCTCTATAGGGGTTTCCAGTGGCAAGTTCTTGGGCTTCATCATCACAGCCAAGGGTATTTATATTAATCCTAAGAAGACTAAAGCCATCCTGGACATGGCTCCCCCAAAGAATTTCCGTGAGCTTTGAGGCCTGCAAGGACGCTTGGAATACATCAGAAGACTCATAGTAAATCTCTCTGGGCGATGCCAACCCTTCACCAAGCTAATAAAGAAGGGGGT
This sequence comes from Iris pallida, assembly GCA_029216955.1. Taxonomy (NCBI): domain Eukaryota; kingdom Viridiplantae; phylum Streptophyta; class Magnoliopsida; order Asparagales; family Iridaceae; genus Iris; species Iris pallida. The sequence goes on from JANAVB010016195.1 coordinate 18,412,532, forward strand.
TTCCTATGTCTGGACTGAAGAATGCCAGCGGGCGTTCGATGACATCAAGAAATACCTTATCAGTCTCCTAGTTCTGGTAGCCCCAGTCGTAGGCAAGCCTTTTCTACTATATAACTGGGCTATGGACCATTCTCTCGGTGGTTTGCTCGCCCAGAAAAGCAACGAAGGCCACGAGCAAGCGATCTACTATCTGAGCAGGACCATGATTGGTGCCGAACATCGGTACAATCCTATCGAGAAGGAGTGTCTCGCTCTAGTCTTCACCATCCAAAAGATGCGCCATTATGTGGTCGGATAGACGATTCACGTTATCTCTAGAGTCAATCCCCTCAGAGTCCTTATGACTAAGCCAGGGGCACTAAACTCGCCGCTAGCCACATGGGCGATCCTCTTGACGCCTTATCACATGGTGTTCGTCCCACAAAAGGCGGTTAAGGGTCAAGCATTGGCATACTTCTTGACCATACATCCTGTACCGAAAATATTAAAACTCTATGATGGTATTCCTGACGAAGTCCTGGAGTCCAACGCGGTCACTGACAATCTCGTCTGGCAAATGTTCTTCGACGGTGCTTCAAGAACATACCCTAAAGGAGAAATCATTGCGGGAGTAGGAGTAGTCCTCATCACTCTTTCCGGTCTAGTCATCCACTATGCCTATTCTCTTATGGAATCACACACTAATAATGTTGCTAAATACAATGCTCTTATTATTGGGCTCCAGCTCGCTAAACAGTTGGGGGTCGACTACCTCGAGGCCAATGGTGACTCTAAACTGATAATCAATCAGGTTTGAGGCCAATACGAGGTTCGACATGAAGACATCCCTTACTATCAGACGGCAATCGACATCATCTCCACCTTTGCAGGATTCTTTATAGAGCATGTACCTCAATTGCAAAACTTGGAGGCCGACGCCCTCGTCGGTCTCGCCACTTCTCTGACAGCTCCTGTCGGAACCCAGTACTCCATCACTGTGATAGGCCGAGAGCTGGTTTTCCCAAAGAACAACCTGCACACGTGCCTAAGTTACTCAGTGCACACAGACACCAATGTTGACATTCAGGATTGGTGATTCCCGTTCATAGGCTATATGGTCTACGAAATCATACCCGAGGACTTGAAGGAAGCCACTTCTATGAAAAGGCGCTCGCTCCGGTTTTACTATGACATAGCTACCAAAATATTGTATCATCGTTCATACGATGGACTTTTCCTTCAGTGTCTACCTAATGCTGAAGCAAAAGAAGCACTCCGGGAAGCACACGATGGCACGTGTGAAGCTCACCAACCCAGTCCTAAGTTGCAAGACCGACTACGTCGCATGGGCTACTACTGGCCTACCATGATGGCAGATGCCGTCGATTATCTAAGAAGTGTCGGGTATGTCAGTTGTATGCTGACTTCATCCACCAAACTTCTGAGTTCCTATACCCCAATGTGGCCGTCTGGCCATTTGAAGCCTGGGGAATGGATATCATCGGACCGATTAGCCCTTAGTCCTCCAAAGGACACCAGTTTATACTCATCATCACTGACTACTTTTCTAAATGGGCGGAGGCAATACCATTGGCTGAGGTAAAAACCTCAAACGTGGTCAGCTTTGTCAAGCATTACGTTATTTATCTCTTCAGGGTCCCACGAAGGATTATCCATGGCAATGGCCCCCAGTTCATGAGCCATGCGTTCCATCAATTTTGTGTTAAAAACCAAATACAAATGTAGCATCAACAGCCTATAATCCTACAGCAAATGGGCTAGCCGAAGCATTTAATAAGATAATTGTTAAGTTACTCAAGAAGCTCATATCTTCTAATAAGCGCGACTGGAATGAAAAACTCGATGAATGTCTATGGGCTTACCGCACAACCATTCGGACACATACTGAAAACACGCTATTTTCTCTCATCTACGGAAGTGAGGCCGTACTCCCCCTGGAGATCCAAATTTTGTCTCTATGGGTGGCTGTCACCAACCAGATGATAGACGAAGACAATCAACGCCGTCGGTTATAAGAGTTGGAAACGTTGGATGAAAGGCATCTACTAGCTCAGCAACGTATCGAGCTGTATCAAGCTTGGATTTTTGGGGCCTTCAATAAAAAGGTCAAGGAAAGAACATTCCAAGTGGATGACCCCATCTTGTCAGTTCGAAGACCGATGGTGATGACTCATAAAACACCCAGCTCGAACCCAAGTGGGAAGGACCATTGGTCATAGAGATGGTCTATTGGCTGGCCAAACCTAATGGCGATTTGCTAATGATGTCGATCAATGGCAAAGTTTTGAAGAAATACTATGTCTAAAATCTATCAACATGTATTTCTATATCCCCAGCAAATGTCTATGAATTCGGTAAAACGAGTTCATTTTCCTTTGACATCATATGTTCCTAAAGCCCAGTTGCGCCGGGACATTCCTTCCTCATCAGAAAACATCTAAGTTCATATTACCTCGGAGCTGTGTTCTACACCTCGACAAGGTTAAGTCTACCGTTAAAGTAAGATGTCATTTAAAACAACAGTTTAACATGTTCATATTACCTCTGAGTAAACCTTATCATATAACAAACCCTTGGGTTGTTATATTTTTATCTGTAGAATAGCAACGTCCATATTACCTCTGCGTTGTTCTTTTTCCACATAATATCTTCTTACCGTGTTCGTATAACCTCTGAGTAAGTAAATTCTACCATAAATTTTGTGTTTACCATGTTCATATTACCTCTGAGTAAATACCCCTACAAGACATATCCCCAACGAAGTTATGCTACTACAAAAAGTTCAGAACAGTTGGACAAATAAATAAACAGAATCCAGGCTTTTATTTCTTTTACAAGGAAAAAGGTCATGCTACATCAAAGTGAAAAGCCTCTCCAAGGAGTGGGACAAAAAGAGAACGATAAAAGCTGTTGTCTAAGAGGGCCGGTGGGTCAGGTCGCTGATCCGATTATGTAAGAAGGCAATCTTGGGTCCAACGGATTCTCTGGCTCGGCACTCTGCCACTTGACGTCTGGCTGCCTCGTCCCTAAGCTGGGACATACCTTGGTATGCATTCTCCAGCTCGGCCTGACGAGCACCGACACTCTCCTTCTCCTAAGCTAAGTCTCAGATCGCTGGCGAAGGCACTTCTGCTGGTCCCTCGATTTCTCCAACTCACTCTCTATGGTGGCTAATGTCTCTTCTAAGTGTCGAATATGTTCTCGGAGGTCTTTATACTGCTCCTCCTGGGTTGCTTGGCGACAGACCTGGACTTCCTCAGTGGTAACCACTTCTCCGACTTTCACCTCGATCTTAACAATCCTGTAGGCAATTGCTTCTCGCTCCAGTTCATGTTGGAAGAGTTCAGCAGCCATTTTCTCTAGCTCCGCATCCGTTATGGCTGAAAGGTTGCACTCAAGACCTTGAAGCTCCAGGGAAGCAGCTTCCAACTCCGCCAGAGAGGCCTCCAAGGCATCAGCTTTTGCCTTATACCCAGGATATTCGTACAATGCCACTAACTGGGTCCTTGTAGTAGACCGAGCCAATACGAAGGTTCGGTTGTGCTACAAGACAACTTCCATATCATGCTTGAAAGTGTTGTAAATGGTACCGAGGATTAGGTTAGCGTAATAATCATTATCAGCCATGGTTACTGGAGTCATCGGAGGTGCTATGGTGGAAGGCTCTGGACGAGAGGGAGCAGGGGCAACAGCCGCCATGGGACTAGAAGTTGGTGCCAGGGCAAGAGCAGCCATAGTCGAGGCAGAGACCACCAGTGGAACGACAACATTAGCTTTAGATACCGTTTAGTCCAGCTCTTGCACCACCGCGTCAGAAGTAGCACCGTGGGTGGCTCCCCATGGGACATACGTTGGGTCGGGACCTCCCAGAGGAGAAGGTCCCTCTATCTCAGAGCCAACTTCCATTCCCCCAGCTGGCAAAGATGCCCCAACTACTTCAGCGGCTGACTTATCATCCCGGTCTCTGACTGCTTCTTCAGCCAATTTATTAATAGCTCATATGGTCGACTCGCCAGTTTGATTATCAACAGCCTCCTCGGTCAGCTTCTTAACGGCCTCTCTGGCCAACTCTTCAATGGCCACTCCGGCCAACTCTTCAACGACCTCCTCGACCGGCGTCTCAATGGTCGCACCGGCCAACCCTCCAGTGGCTTCCTCAGCCAATACTTCAGCAACCTCCTTGGCTGGCTCATGGGTCAGATCCTCGACATCTTTCCATAATGATTCATCAGTTACCTCATACTCCTTACCACCCTGATCTTCGACGGTCTCATCAGCCACTTCGTCAGTGTGGAGAGAAGGTTCGGTAGGGGTGTCCAGGACAGCGTCTATTTTGTCCTTAATTGTTTTACCCATCTCATACATGGGTTCTCGGGCCGCACTTTTGGCAACCGCTAGAGCGACCCCTGGTATCACGACAGGCTCATTCACAGTCTTCTTTACAGGGGTCTCTCCCTGATACATTGCCATCAACTGTAAAATTCTTGACTTTCGTAGTCGAAAGTGGCAGTCGGAGTAGACGAAGAAGCCCCTTTCGACTCGACTGCCTCAGCAGCATCAGTCGACGGGATCTTCCCTGGGATAGTATTCTTTTTAGCCTTCATTATCGTAGGCACATCGACAGTCGAGGGTCCCTCGACGGGGGCAATTCCTTCTACCTTCCCCGAATGAGGGCCTTCAGTTGGTGCAGAGGTTGCAATCCTAACCTCCGAATGTAACCGATAGGGTGCTCTAGCAGTAGGTTCCTCGGGAAGCTCCCTGAGGACTTCATGCTTACGATCGGTCGTATCCTTCCCCAACCGTCTCGACTTCTTCTTCGTCGGCTACATAAACAAAGCAAAAATAAGCAGAAGTGTAAGAATTCGAAAAATTAAAGAACGCATAATACATACCTGAGAAGGGGACCCAGAGGAGGGTTTTTCCTTCGCTCTACGCATGGCAAAGACCGTCGCTTGTGAGCAATCTGCTTGAATCTCTGGGAGGGTAGATAACTCACCTCCGTAGAGGCCTAACGCTTCAAAGGGGGATTCAAAAGCGCAATATCTTCCATATCTTTCCGGGAGGCACTAGATCCTTCCGAGGTCTAGGCTCCTGATGATACAAGCTCTCAGAGGCGCGTGATGAAAGACTGAGGGGCCTCGAATTTTGTCCCCAAAATGAAACTCTGCTCCTGATCATGACAATGAATGAAGCTTCACGACGGAGTACAAGATATGGGTTGTAGGACGGATTACAGAGATCTTAAAGCTCGTCCAGTGCACCTGGCATTATAATAATACTATGCACGTGCACCATCCAATAAACTTCCCTCATAGCCCAAGCAAGGGCTCGGGTTGTCCATTATCATCTGGCTATAGACACACTATCGCGTAAACCGACTCGACAGATAGGGTTATAGGTATACCCGATTCTGGTTCCGATATACCAAATGTGATGGTCAGATGTACTGCTGCCAACAGAAAGCGCCGCGAGTCAGAGTGCTCATCTCTTTGCCCCGGTCTTCTAGCTCATCTTCCGTATAATAGCCTGTGTAGGAGGGCAGAGTCCTATAGAAGTCATAACTATCCAGGCGACCCAATACCCATCTGCATATGGGGACGCCTTGATGGAGCCCTTCACTCGACGATAGTTGTGTAGGGATGCGTCTCCTTCCTCATAACCCTCGATTGTACTAGGGTCTGTCAAACCTGGGCGGTGTAATGCCAACCAAGCCATTAAGTAATGGTAAGGAAGTTCGGCTCGAGGAAATTTGTCGACTCTTCCACCATGCTCTGTTATCTTTCTCGTGAGCTCCTGCAAGCCTCGTAGAGTATTACACACCATGGCTGGGAGTAAGGCTAGCCTAAACCCAAAGACCAGTTTCATAGCCGACATAATGAGGTCCCGACTCACTTGCCCCACAGATCCGGAACTACTAGGCACCACAGCCTTACATAGCCATAACATTAAGAAGGCAGCTAGCACCACTTTCGGGCTCATGGAAGTCAAGTTTCTGTAAAAGAAATTATGGACTATGGAGTTGGGGTTTTCCTTGGGATCTATTGAAGGGGCTGGCTCCCCTGCCTTAGCTATCATAGCCTCAACCTTGTCGGGGGTATACTTCCAACGAGTGGAAAAATGGACCAGGTCCGGTCCCGTCGGATGCTGCGTGAAGATATAGTTCCTCCAAGCAGAAAAGTGAGGGTGAGTCTTCTAGGAATCCTGGCGTACACACACACACCTGATAATGTCAAAGCAGCTCCTTGTACACCTCCATCATTTTAGGGTACTTGCCCTGAAGCCCTACAAAATCCTCATTGCAAGGAGTATATTCTTCGTATGGCACTTCACCCCAAGGTAGCTTCGAGATGGCGAACATCTCATGAAGGGCCAACTCCATCTCTTCTCCTGGGTATAGAAGGTTCTAGTGTCGTGATTTTACATCTCCAGTAGTGCCAGGAACAAGGGTTGGTTGATTTCTATGCCGTGTCTAGTATCTCTTACGACACGGCACAAGCCAATCTCCCTCAGCTCCGTCTTAAACTTGCCCAGTATCCACAAGGTCAGACTACGCCATTTAGTATCAGAGTGGATCCAACCTTCGACTCTGAAAACTCTTTATGTACGAGACCCCATCGTAGGAAGCCACTTGGCGAAAAGGGAAGCCCCGAATGGATGCACGTCTGGGGTAAAATCACTAAGCAAGTGGCCGGGATGTAGTAATCTCAAAGTGTATGACGGGCCATCACGAGCACATCTAAAGGAGTCCTTCATCTTGGAGCGAGTGTCCGATTTAAAATAACCCATCATTAGACCCCCCTAAGATGGGGTCAAGTCCCATTCCATGCGCCGCTTTTCAGAGAAGCGAAAGCGGAAGATGGCGGTCGGTCGTTGGAACATACAAATTGAGGTTGTAGTTCCCAAAGTACCAATCCTCCTTGAGTTTTAAGAGGTCTGTCTCACCGAAAAAGAATTGAGGCTTCAACATCTCACCCCCCGGATCACCTGCGACTGACAACTTGCCTCGATCCATCATGCGACGGAAGCAGGAAAAGTAGTGTTCGTTTATTTAGCCAAACGTTGCTCTGGTTGGCCTCGGGCTATCAGCTTCCTGGCAGGGTTAACCAATGCCTCGTCAAAATTTATACCTAGTACGTAGGCCGATGTGTTAGCCCACTGGTCATGGTCAAACCTGATTTTAATAATTGATCAAACTCTGTCTAGATATTACGGAATAATTCAGATGTTTACTCAAGATATTTTGGACACTGCTCAAGACCGAAGCTATATTTGCCACTCAAGACTGTATTTCCTTACGCAGTATAATTTTTATTTTATTGAGTCTAAAAATACATTGTACACCAAGTCGTACTGGCAAATAGGCTATCTGAAATCATTTTTTAAAACTGACCTATCGTTTTTAAAATGACCTATATTTTTTAAAAAATATCTGCTTTTACAAAAAGCTTCTGAAGGATTTTCAAAAAGCCAAAATCACTTTTCATAAAATAAACCTGACCAAACCCTGACAGAACTCGGCCAGAGTTTGGCCAAGGTGAACGTTATGTGAACATTAGATTTTGAACTTGGTCTCCCTTCAGTTGCGGTTTGTTACAAATAGTTCTGTCCGAATTCTGCCCGAATTCTGTCAGAGTTCTGTCTTTGGAAAAACTATAAATAGAGAGAAATTCTGATTATTTCAAATCACTCATTCACTTTCATCTTCTCTCTTCTAAAGCTTACGTTTCTTCCAAAGAGTTTTCAAAAAGCTTTTATTTTCAAATCCCAAGCCAGTTACAATTCTCTAGTCAATTTGCCGGTACGGTACGGTCTAGAAGATTTCAAAAAAATTATAATCAGAGGCTTGATTGAAGAAAGACTCTTCAAAACTGAAGTTGGTCGAGTTCTTCGTATCAAAGCTCGTGTCTGTAGAAGTTGCAAGGACTTCGCATGAAAACTGGCGAGATTTTCCAATAGTGGATTCAACTGGAAGCTAGAGTTCTTCTGACTTGACTAGTCCTCACAAGACGGAAACCAGTATAAATCTCTGTGTTTGCGTTTGCATTCTGATCACTCTTTTTTTTACAGTTATTACTTTGTGATTATTATTATTTCTGTGATCTAACTGCTAACAAGTTTTAATTAACAATATTTTGCTGTCTACTCTATTCACCCCCTCTAGAGTATTCTGCTTTACGATTTCGTTCCTACAATTGGTATCAGAACGGGTTATACAGGTAAAGCAAGGTAAAATTACAGTTATATTCAGTTATTTTTAATTGTTATATAGATCACAGCATTACACATGGCAACTGTGAAATTCACAAGTGAAGGCTAAGCCAAAAACAGACCTCCACTGTTTGACGACACAAACTACACTTACTGGAAAACACGGATGAGTTTCTTATTAAAATCTCTTGATTTTGACTTATGGTCTATAGTTATTGATGGCTATAAAAAGCTTTCTCGTATTAATGTTGATGGAGTTTTAGTTGAAAAACCCCATGATAAATATACCGAGGATGAAAAAAAAGGCCAATCTTGATGCACGTGCTATTAATGCTTTGTTTATGCTTTAGACAGAACTGAATTCAACAGGGTATCGACTTGTACAACATCAAATGAAGTGTAGAAACTTCTCGAAGTAACCCACGAAGGAACAACACAACTCAAGGTATCAAAGATCAGCATACTTACTCAAGAGTACGAGGCGTTCCAAATGAAGCCAAGTGAATCAGTCACTCAGATGTTTACGAGATTTTTGGATATTGTAAATCCTTTGTCTTTATTAGGCAAGGAATACAGTAACCATGAGAAGATTCGCAAACTTCTACGAGCTCTCACAAAGAACTGGATTCCAAAGGCTACAGCTATCATTGAAGGAAATAACCTCTCAACAATGTCTCTGGAAACACTCATGGGTAAGCTACTCACGAGTTATAACTTCAAGACTTTGAAGATGCTATCAAGGCTCAACATAGAAGAACTGTCGAAGATGATTCTGACGATAATGACTCTGACCCTGAGGATCAAGCTCTTCTGGTAAAAAAATTCAAGAAGTTCATGAGATTCAACAGAAGAACAAAAGATAGCAACATCAATAACAACGAGGAAGATCCTATTTGCTACGGATGTAAGAAGAAAGGACATATAAAAAAGATTGTCGAACAACATCATCATCAACAAAAAAATAGCAAATATGATAAAGGCTACCTAAAGAGATCTACATCAAGGAAGTACGCTAATACAAGCATATGGCGTGAAAGCGAAGCCAGCGATTCAGAAGATGAACAACCAAATGACGCTGCAAATGTATGCTTGATGGCTTGCGATCAGGTAACCACTAATCCTCTGTTTGATCCTTATGATAATTTCACCTTTGAGCAATTAGGAGAGGCTTTCAGTAACCTGTTAAATGACTACAGAAAACTGTGTAGTAAATATGAAAGCTCTAAGAAGGTACTCAAAGAGTACAATGGTGAGATAGAAAGACTTACCAGCTAACTAGCTGATGTTAGAAATAGTGATACTTCTATTGAGTTTGGTGAGCTTTCATCTATTAAGCTGTTGTTACACGAGACTATTAAGTTATCCGAAGAAAAAGACTAAACTATCATCAAGCTAAAGGAAGATCTATCTAAGGAGAGAAAGGATCTCCAGTATGCACAAGTTAGAATGTAAACACTTACATCTGACTATACTAGATTATATGACACCTCCAAAAAGTTGGAAATTAGTTTAGAAAAACGGCCTGAAGTTGCTGCTTCCTACTCTAACACGTGTCAATTACTGAATCATCGGAACACACCCAAACCAAATACTGTCATACCAAACCATACCAAACCTATGCCCAAGAAGACTAATAGGCATGCATTTTTCTATACTAGAAAACCAAAACCTACCAATCATGCACCTCACACAACTTTCAACACTCAACATGCAAAATGTCATTATTGTGGCCTCATTGGTCATATATCTCCTGCATGTAGAATCAGAAAGTTAGTAGATTTAAATGTTTATGCATATATACCAAAAACTATCCTGTCAGGACCCTACAAGAAATGGGTACCAAGAGTTTTATCTGCAAATTATTTTGTAGGTGGAACGCCCTTCATATGCTAGAAGCAAATGAATTCTCGACAGTGGTTGCTCACGGCACATGACCGGTGATACTTCATTATTCGCAACACTGTCGAAGAGGAATAAGGAAGGATACGTCTCCTTCGGTAATAATTTAAGAGGGTACATAATCGATATCGGTGACATTGGTAAGGCTCCCTATCCTGTGATTAAAGATGTCTGTCTAGTTACCGTGTTAAAACATAATATGCTCAGCATAAGCTATTTAGCTGATCACGGTTATGACATTAACTTTTTCAAAGACAAATATACTATAGTTGATAGTTCAACTGGTAGTACTATCTTTGAAGGTATCAGGGAAGACAACATATATGTTTTCCATCTGTTAGAAGATGCTAACAAAGCAGGTAGATGCTTGATGGCCAAAAGCATTGAGAGTCAACTATGGTATACGAGACTCGGTCATGCAAATATGGACACAATTTCAAAACTATCCACAAAGAAGTTGGTACGCGGCTTACCGGACATATCTTTCAAGAAGGATACGGTATGTAGCGAATGTGAAAAGAACAAAGCTACCCAATCCGTCTTTAAATCTAAGAACGCTGTAAGTACCACTAGACCTCTACAATTGTTGCATATGGACTTATTTGGACCAAGTAGAATTGTTAGTCTAGGTGGTAAGTTATATGCATTTGTCATTGTAGATGATTTATCTAGTTACATATGGATATATTTTCTTGCATGCAAGAACGATGCTTTGTCAGAATTCGTCACCTTTTGTAAGAAAGTACAGAATGAAAAAGGTTTTATGATTACTCGCATTCGTAGTGATCATGGCGGCGAATTTGAGAATGTAGAGTTCAAGCAATTCTGTAAAACACACGGTTATTTGCATGAATTTTTCTGCCCTAGGACTCCACAATAAAATAGAGTTATGGAACGTAAGAACAAGACTCTATCTAAAATGGCTAGAGTAATATTGAACCAGTTTAGTCTACCTAGATACTTTTGGGCTGAAGCTGTCAATACATCGTGCTATATTCTCAATAGGGTTCTAATTCGACCAATATCGAAGAAGACTCCCTATGAACTATGGTTTGATAGAACATCCACTGTTTCATATTTCAAGATTTTTGGTTGTAAATGCTTTATTCTTAATACTAAAGACAATATGAGTAAATTTGATGAAAAGATCGATGAAGGTATATTTTTAGGTTATGCAACAAAGAGCAAAGGGTACAGAGTCTTCAACAAGAGAACCATGATCATCGAAGAATCAATTAATGTCAAGTTTGATGAACTAAATCAACATTCAGACGATGACGACAATGAAGACGTGATTACACCAAGTACAGCTACTGTAAAACCTTCACACAAAGATGCAGAACTTTCAAGCAAAGAAGCCGGAACCAGCAATCCTGAGGTTACGCCAAAAGAGATGAGATTCTTGGCAGATCATCCAAAGGACTTGGTAATTGGTGAGATTACCAAGGGTGTAAGTACTCGTTCCTCTAATAAAGATATAGCTTCTTGTGTTACTTTTATTTCACAGCTTGAACCCAAAAACATTGAAGAAGCATGTAGTGATAATTTTTGGTTAGATGCTATGCTAGAGGAATTAAACCAATTAGAACGGAATCAAGTTTGGAAACTTGTTCCCAAGCCCATTGATCATCCGGTCATTGGCATCTGTTGGGTATTCCGAAATAAACTGAACGAGAATGGTTTAGTGACTCGTAATAAGGCTCGACTCATAGCTCAAGGATACAATCAAGAAGAAGGTATCGACTACGATGAGACTTATGCCCCAGTTGCGAGATTAGAATCCATTCGCATGTTATGTGCATTTGCATGTTTTCATAATTTTAAGTTATTTCAAATGGATATTAAAAGCGCATTTTTGAATGGTTTTATAAAAGAAGAAGTTTATGTAGCTCAACCTCCAGGTTTTACTGATTTCAAAAATCCTGATTATGTTTTCAAGTTGAAGAAAGTCTTATATGGTTTAAACCAAGCTCCTCGTGCTTGGTACGATCGTTTAAGCTCGTTTCTACTTGATAATGGTTTTTCAAAGGGAAAGGTTGACACTACACTGTTTATAAAATCTTTGAATAATAATCTTCTTTTGATTCAAATCTATGTAGATAATATTATTTTTTGGATCCACTGATGAATCTCTTTGTCAAGACTTTTCAAAGTGTATGCAGAATGAGTTTGAGATGAGCATGATGGGAGAGCTGAAATTCTTTTTCGGACTGCAAATCAAACAAACCAACAATGGGACGTTCATAAATCAAGCAAAGTACATAAAAGATCTATTAAAGAAGTTCGACCTGGAAGCAGTCAAACCACTTAGCACTCCAATGGCGACTTCAACCAAGCTTGATATTGATGAACAAGGCAAACCCGCCAACATATGTAAGTATCGAGGTATGATCGGTAGCTTACTGTACTTAACTGCTAGTCGACCAGACATTATGTTTAGTGTTTGCTTTCAAGCCAATCCTAAGGAATCACATCTGTGCGCAGTTAAGCGTATCTTTCGATACCTTAAAGGCACCTCTTCTATCGGCTTATGGTATCCTAAAACCACGTTATTTGACCTAACCGGTTATTCTAATGCTGATTTTGCCGGATGCAAAGTAGATAGAAAATGTACCAGCGGCACATGTCATTTCCTAGGAAAAGTCCTAGTCTCTTAGTTTAGCAAAAGTAAAATTCTGTCGTATTATCAACAACCGAGGCTGAGTATATCGCCGCAGGACGTTGTTGTGCACAAATTTTGTGGATGAAGCAAACTTTAGAAGACTATGGATTACATTACACACATACCCATTTTCTGTGATAACACTAGTTCTATTAATTTGACTAAGAATCCAGTATGTCACTCATGTACTAAGCATATCGAGATTCGACATCATTTTCTTAGAGATCATCAACAAAATGGAGATATAGACCTTGTATACATAGACACACAGAATCAATTGGCTGACATATTCACAAAATCTCTAGCGGAAGATCGTTTTAATTATTTACGTCGAGAATTAAGAATTTTAGACGTCAATAATATTAATTAATTTTGTTTTATTAATTAATTTATTCAATACTCAATAACTGTTTTCGAGACAAGCCTAAAAAGAGTCTGTCTGTCACCACGACTTCGGTCGAAGCGAAGCAGAACTTAAGAGTTCCCCGATGAACCTCCGTTAGCAGGGACAGTACTCCTACAGCTAATCTGAAACAGATGCTGAGTAAAGAATATTAATTTATAAAATAAAATTAATTATATTATTTGAAATTTAAAATTACTAAACTTTGAATTAAATATTTGAAATGAGTTGATGAAAAGGATATGGCCCACAATTTTTTTTAAAAACCCAGGAGAACCCTAGGCAAATTCGGCCCGAGTTCGGTCCGAATTCGGCCAGAGTTCTGTTGGTGCTGTATGCGTTTTAAACAGAACCCGAGGCCTTCTCCTCTTCATCACTTCCAAACTATTCTATCATCATCACAACAGCAGCCGAAGAACACCCCTAACCCTAGCTTTTCTCCACTCTATATCTTCCAATCTACGTGGGGATTTTCATCCAAAATTTGGATTCATGCGGAGAATCGCATCCTCTACAACATACTTGATTCTTAGAAGGTATAATTCCTTCTCTCCTTTACTTTCAAATTTTTAGGGTTTCTAGTTTTGGAAAAGAATGCCTACGGGATTCAATCCTTTCAAGAGGAAGAAGACCCATGCCAGAGAAGAGGCATCGTCTTCTGATCCGAACACGGATTTCCTCTTTTCTCCTCCAATCGGATGATGACACGTTGGATGAGTTTTACTTCAAAACTCACGACCAAGCATTACTTTGGTATGTCAATTTTGCTATGCGCACTATATGCACAGGTTCTCCGATTAAGTGGACTGTATTTCCTGATCACCGTCCCTACTTTGAGGCATTGGGGTTACACCATCTTGCTATCCTACAATTCCCTATAGCTACTAATGCCGTTAGATTGTTCTATTGTAACTTCCTATTAGACACTTTTACCGTAAGAACTCGTGTTGGCGGGATAGATATCGAGTTCAATGATGCATTGCTAGCAGAAATCCTTGGTCTTCCAAACGAAGGTGTCCCACTCGATGACATCACTGACTTCGATTTTCTCGAGGGCACGACTTTTGTTAGTTTCAAGAATGACCTTTGTGCGCCCGCACGTGCTCGTCCTGAAAAGTTCAAGGCCAATAACTCGAACTTGTTTAACTACGAGTTACATCGCATCATCTATTCCACTCTACATCCCAAATCTACTTCAAAAGATGATGTTACTGTACTAGAACTTTCTGTCCTATATCATATTCTTAAGGGATTCCTTTTTCTGCCCCTAAGACTATCATTCAGATCATGGGTAGATGTCGTAAAAGAGACCGCAACCTTTCTTATGCGATGCTTATTCCACGCATCTTTCAGCATTTTGATATAGACTTATCCACTTGTGCTCTGGACCCTGAGCCCAAGTTCCTCAAGCTTTTTCGTCGCAGCATTGCCACTGCTCCTACACCTCCTGCACCTGCTCCTACTACACCTGTTTCTCCTCAGACTTACCCTATGACCTTTGAGGGTATTCATCAGCACCTATCGGATCTGCAGACGTTCTTTGTTGACACTTCCAGGGAACATGAGTTCCGTGATGTGACTCGATTTCAGGCTATTGCCAACTCATTTGTCGATCTCAGATTTTTACGGACGGGTTATTCTCCTAGCTCTCTTCCTAGAGACCCTTCTGTATCTGGTTACCGTATTGATGATGAGGCGGTCCACTCTCTGTTCCAGCTAGGGAACACTTATGATTGGTATCGTCCTTCTGGTGCTACTCCACACACATCTGGAGCTGGTCCACTTGGACTTGCTAGCACTGCAGCTGATGACGATGATGATGAGGATGATTTTTGAGCTGTCATACTTTTGAGACTGATAATTTTGTCTTTTGTTTACTTGGAAATGCTCCGACATTCCAAGATAGTATCAGTACTCTTATTAGTTATTTGGATATGATTTGTAACTTTTTGATGGACATGTTATATGCTTCAGTTTAGCATTTTATTCAGTTCAGATTTTATTATAGCATTATCTTTTTATGCTTCCATATAAACTACATGTGACAATTATTATCTACTTATCTTATTTTTGTCTGTGATATTTATACTATGCCTGTGATAAATTTTTTTTATCCATACTTTTTTTGTTTCTTCACTAATTGTAACTTACGCATATATTACGGGGGAGCTTTCTCTTTGCAATTATTTTGCTAAGTGACAACGGGGGAGAAATAAGATCTAACATCTTCATGGATACAGGTTATGAACAATTTATCTTCATGGATACATGTTATGAACAATTTTTATTATATATGTCGGTACAAATTTTGAGTTGATAACGACCAAAGATGTTATATATGTCAAGGTTTGTTAATTATCAAAATATGGAAGATTGTTGGCCCATTGGTCATGGTCAAACCTGATTTTAATAATTGATCAAACTCTGTCTCGATATTACGGAACAATTCAGATGTTTACTCAAGACGTTTTAGACACTGCTCAAGACCGAAGCTGTGTTTGCTACTCAAGACTGTATTTCCTTACGCAATGTAATTTTTATTTTATTGAGTCTAGGAATACATTGTACACCAAGTCGTACTGGCAAATAGGCTATCCGAAATCGTTTTTCAAAACTGACCTATCGTTTTTAAAATGACCTATGTTTTTTGAAAAACATCTGCTTTTACAAAAAGCTTATAAAGGATTTTCAAAAAGCCATAATTATTTTTTACAAAATAAACCTAACCAAACCCTGACAGAACTCGGCCAGAGTTCGGCCAAGGTGAACGTTGGATTTTGAACTTGGTCTTCCTTCAGTTGACGTTTGTTACAAAGAGTTCTGTCTGAATTCTGCCCGAATTCTGTCAGAGTTCCGTCTTTGGAAAAACTATAAATAAAGAGAAATTTTGATCATTTCAAATCACTCATTCACTTTCATCTTCTCTCTTCTAAAGCTTACGTTTCTTCCAAAGAGTTTTCAAAAAGCTTCCATTTTCAAATCCCAAGCCAGTTGTAATTCTCTAGTCAATTTGCCGGTACGGTGCGGTCTAGAAGATTTCAGAGAAATTGTAATCAGAGGCTTGATTGAAGAAAGACTCTTCAAAACTGAAGTTGGTCGAGTTCTTCGCATCAAAGCTCGCGTCTGTAGAAGTTACAAGGACTTCGTATGAAAACTTGCAGGATTTTCCAATAGTGGATTCAACTGGAAGCTAGAGTTCTTCCGACTGGACTAGTCCTCACAAGAGGAAAACCAGTATAAATCTTTGTGTTTGCATTTGCCTTCTGATCACTCTTTTTTTTACAGTTATTACTTTGTGATTATTATTATTTCTGTGATCTAACTGTAACAAGTTTTAATTAGCAATATTCTGCTGCCTACTCTATTCACCCCCCTATAGAGTATTCTGCTTTACGATTTCGTTCCTATACGATGAGTCAAAGAGGATCTCATCAAAAAGAGGCATGAACACAGAGACTGCATATAAAATAAGCAAAAGTCAGAAAAATATACCAAAGTATTTTCTGTAAAAAATAAACTGCACAGACACTGTTCGGTGGCACTACATATTAGCAAGCAAGCATCTGCGCAGGCACTGTTTGGTGACACTGTGCATCAGCAAGCAAGCATCTGCATAGGCACTGTTCAGTGATATGGTGCATCAGCCTGCAAGCATCTGCCCAAGCACTGTTCAGTGACATTGCGCATCGGTAGGCAACCATCTGCACATGCATTATTCAGTGACACTACACGTTAGCTAGAGCTTTATCACATTTTCGAGATGCTACTCCAAAAAGTAGCGCTCATGCGCATCAGCAGAGAGAGCTTTAGCACATCTTCGAGACGCTACTCCGAAAAGTAGCACTCATGCGCATCAGCAGAGGGAGCATTAACACATCTTCAAGATGCTACTCTGAAAAGTAGCGCTCATGCGCATCAGCAAAATAGGTAGTCGATATCGAACACCTACTCGCAACAGGTGGTCATACGTTTCTATGCGTGCCAGCATCACCGACCAGAAACTCAACGACGTCAACAGCCTCGGTTGCCGGTCGCTTCCCTTTGGCCTTGCTCGTGCTCACTGCACTCGCCTTGTCGACCTTGGGAACTCGGGGGCTCTCAATTTTTGGGGGCCATGGAGAAAAACTAGGGCTTCAAGTTGGGGAAGAAGAAGTCTCTCTGAAAAAGTTTGAAAGAAATGGCAGAAGTAAAAAGTCTTTCTCCCTCCCTAAAGACTTCTACTTATAGGACAAATCCACGTCAGCAGATAAAGCCAAAGAGACCCTTCGGATATGAAGAAACACTTCGAGCGGCATGCGAAGATTGAATAAAATCATGACTGATCTTTTCCTAAAAATGAAGAGTTATTATCATTTAATGAAATGGCGGCTAAAGGCACTAATTGCTGACGGTTAATCTTAATGATGATAGCCTGTCCGCAACGTGCTGCATGCTCCCTATGCTACTTGTCATTTCATGCTCCTTTTCAAAGTGTTCTAAACTTGTCCAAGTTTGAAAACTTTGAAGGGGGTTTTGTTGAAGCATAAAAAAAGCACATGATACACAAAGTTGCTGCGCATATCAAGGAACAGAAAAGCGCAGTACATAAAGTTAGATACTTTATTAAAATCATGATTACAAAGGTCTATTACAGATTCTTCATGGTTATATATAAAAGACTACCCACTCAGCCTACAAGTGCACAGCCTATAAGTGCGCAACGATCTACTTCGCCAAGAACGAATCACTTCCTCGTCAGAGCAAATCACTTCCTGGTCAGAAGCGTAGCACTTTTCCGCTCTAATATGGCTAATGAAGCAGTTATTGAACAGAACGGGGGGAAGCTCCTATATGAGGTACACAACACAACCTGTGGCTCTTCCAGCATAACGGAGTGCCGGTGACCAACCCAAATCCAGTATCTTAGCTTCGAAGACCTCTAAGATATTGTTCAGGTTCAAACCCCTCATGCCAAATGCTCAAGTGCATCTCAAAACTCTGAAGTTGTCCTCCACCAAGACTACAGCTTCTTTGAACGAAGAGATCTACAACCAACAGTCGACTTATGCAAGGCCTACGGCCGTCCGAAGCTAAGTCGGGATTAAGCATGATAGAGGAATGTCAAGAAGCAATGGGCAAAAGCTTCTCCAAAATATTCCCTTTATATTGGCTGTGTGTGGTCCAAGCCGCACGCCATGTGGCAGCAAGTCAAAGGTTTTGAGTTAATTGGATGAACCTAGAATTCATCACAATGAATCTCATTTAATGATGTCTTTGACTAAGTCGTTAGTCACCACTTCTCGAGCCCGTCAAAAGCAGCAACAATTAAGGAGGCATTGACTCAGTCGCCCCAAAAGTGCAGTCACTCGTCATCCCAAAAGCCTAGTGACTCGTCATATCAAAAGTGCAGCACTTTGAAAACCAAAATGCGTAGCGCTCGGAACGAGACACGTACGCGGGGCCATCACTTCAGCATTAATAGTACGCCAAATAAAGTGTCAGAAGACAGTAAATGATAGCCATCAAGTTGTCAGTTGTCAGATAACAGATGACATATGTCAGTTAAAAGTACGTCTGCCAATAGAGCCTAAAAAGGGCAGTACCTCAGAGCCTCAAAAGCACAGCCCCCAAAAGTGCATCTCCCACAGCACGTAGCTCCTTCACAACGTGGCACCATGCCATGTGGCCAGTATAGCAATTGTATCTCTTTGGATAGAACCAAATCCATTTTGTTTAAACTACTGCTCTTTCGATATGATCAAGATCTATCTGATTTAAACTGGAAGAGATCTTCGAGCAGTGTGCACACGCCATGTGCTATTGGCTCGGTCATGTTGATGAATGGGTGCTAACCACCCAAGATCTCAGTAATAAGAGAATCCTAACAACTGCCATGTGTCAGCTCAGCAGTGGTCCCTACAGTGCGGTTACAATAAATTCTTCTAAAATCTCGTGCGCGCATCGCTCTTGTACGCCAAAACCCCTACGCACATCGCATATGTGCTCGCTTGTAAATAAAAAAGTCTTCCTTCATTTAAGGCTTCGATTGTTTGTTGATTTGCAACCCAGATCACCACTCACATGCATTCAGAGGGTCAGAGCAAGTTTATTTTGTCGTCAGATCGTCAACAGAGTAGAGGAGCCACTACAGTGCTCGATCTCCTTTGCCACACTTTTCTAGAATCAAAAAAATTGTACTTAGGTTTCTTGTTTAGGGATCTATTATACTCTTCTTGTTTGAAATACAAATTTTTTTAATTTTTTGTTCATTACAAACACAAGGGTATTGTAAAGGGGCATCATGAGGAGCCACTTTCGCGGAGGAAGGTGGACCGTGCTACCGGGCTGGGTACGTGGGTAGAGAAGTTCATCGCAAGCTGTACGGAGGCAGAAGCAACGAGGCAGAGTAACTCACACAAGGAGTTTCTCAAAGCTCGTAGAGAACATTCGGGTCGACAAAGTTGCAATAGGACTCGCACACGCGGAGGTGTGGGGAACTATGTATAGCCATGAAACAAAGGGGGATCAATGACTCGATAGCCTGTACGAGATTTATTGTCACGACCCGCATCCGCTTTTTGGGATGCGAGAGCGTGAGCAAGCCAGCTACGTATCAAGCAGACTCCAGCCCGACTCGAGTACGTATAAGCTGTCAAGATCATGGTATCATGGCTAATATGGTAATCTACAGTGTATCTCAATCCACAAGAATATATAAGACAAGAATGAACAAGTATGGGTCGTGATCTGCAGCCCACTAGCATATATGTCCGATTGGACTCCAAGAATAATATGAGTCTATAAAGCTAAGTTGATAAGAAGGATATATCATAAAAGTACGAGAAAGGTAGTAAATCAATAACACTAATAAAATACCTGAATCATGCAGATGAAGTCAACTACCACATGCTCAGCTAACTAATTCCATACAATCAGCTACCTGAAGAGATCATCAGGTCCTCAGGGGACTAGCAAGATACATAAAACATGCCTACTAATATGACAGTAAATAACATGTATGAAGGATAAGAACACTGCAAGAAGAACATCTAAGGACGACGAGTCGTGTGGAAATCTAATACTAGACTTGGCTAACTATCAATCCGAACTCCTATAGCTTGTAGTACAATGCAAGATACTCCCAATCTGACATACAAAGCAGGATACTCTCAGTCGAGATTAGCCAATTCTAGTATCGATCTTCTCTCCTAAAGGATACAAGGTCAAGTCGACTCCTATAAATCGTAGTACAATACAAGCTACTCCCAATCTATAGTATGTCTCAACTGTAGTATAATGCAAGATACTTCCAGTAAAGAATGGTCAAGTCAAGAACAAGATATAGAACTGACAACTCAATCACAAAACAAGGTAACACGAAAAGACCAATAATCAAGCAATGTCGAATATCCTATACGTGCACGTAATCTAGAACAAGTAAAACAATCAAGGACAAACCAATCACAATATGGAAATCATATGACAATATGAAAGGGAATACAATAAATAAAGAGAAAAATAATATAAATACTGTATATGTTCGACAAGGTATACTTGCCTGGTGGTAGCACGAAGAACCAACGATATACCGTCAACTGGTAAGCCATAAAGTCCAAATCTCACAACTGTCTCCGAAAGTTGAAACAGACATTGCTAACTTTCTCAGAATAGTCAAATTAGCTAAAATTGCCTCTCCGTAAGTCCAATTCTGGACACAGGGATAAAACGGTCATTTGGGCCAAAACGGTATCCGCCATTGGACTCGCTTTGCACCGAAAAGCGTGCCAGAGTCAATGGTCTCTAAAGTCGTCAAACTATATGTCTACAAATTTGTTTTGATGATTCGAATCCAACCGTATGTCTAAAGTTGGATTCCAGTAGGCCGTGCATAAAATCGTCCGTTGAATCGGATCGTGGGGCCCACAAAACGACGATTTGATCAACTGTCTCAAAATCGGACCAAACATGGCATACAGGACCAAAAAAATGATACGGTCCTGTTGGCGTAAGTTTTGTCTCGATCTGACGAACGTGCACAAAGTAATTGGGAAATTTGCAAAGAGGCCGATACGGTAAATTTCAACGGATACGCATCAAATTCGTCGCGTACACGCAACCAATTTGAATTCCGCCAAAGCCTACACGTCCACAAAGCTGATACGCACCTTACGATGCTTTCGGTTCGTGACTACGTCGCCCTGTTTGGCGGAACACACGTCGTATCAGAAGGTTTTCTCTAAAATCTACAGTTCTGAAACTAGGGTATTTTCTGATTTTTGGGAACCGATTTTTTCCACGCGTAGTCGAAGAAATCGAGTTCTGTAAATCGGGTTGCAGAGCCCTATAGGTTGTCTATAGACCTTTGAAAACACAAATTTGAAGATGTTGATTGATTTGCGGGGAATCACCTTCCGAGTGGGCTGTTTGAAATATTTTCATGCTGTCTTAGAGCAGTTTCCGTCGATCTTTGGATCGATTTTGGGGCTGGTTGTTCAACTATGCTCGAATCTATTTACTAGGATTACTAAAGGGTCATATAGGCTATCTATAGGAATTTATAAATCAAACTTCCATGGAGTAAGGAGGACAAAAACTAACCTTGAAGTAGGCGATGATACGGCCTCTATGTTGTTGCGAACTGCTGATATTGCCGCGCTGCCCCGCGCGCCTGGCCGGCGGCTCTGGCCACGCGCGGTGGCACTACGGTGGTCGGGTCCACGCACAGAGGTCGAAGGGAAGCATGGGTTAAGGTTTAGAGTTTCTCGCTCTTCAATCCTTTCGATCTCTATATAACAGAAGTTTACGGCCGTGCAAACATGGGGTCGGCCAGGCTTGGCTTGGGTGGTAATGGGCTGGCTTAGCTGGGTTGGGGTTGGCTTGTGTGGGCTGGGGTGTGTGTGGTTTTTGTGTTTGGCTGGAATAGGATTTAGAATGGGCTGGGCTGGGTTTTTATTTTATTTTATTTTTCTTTATTCTGTTTCTATATATATATATATATATATATATATATATATATATATATATATATATATATTTTATATATATATATATATATATATATATATATATATACATATACATACACGCACACATTTATATATACATATATATAATGATATATACATATACATCATAAATCACAATATAAGCAATAAACTATTACAAGCATAATCCATAATTGCGATATTGATTTCTTAATTTATATACTAATATATATATATAAAATACAATTATATATATATATATATATATATATATATATATATATATATATATATATATATATATATAATATTATTATTATTTTTTTAATATATATATATAAATATATATATATATATATATATATTAATTTTTTTTTTAATATATATATATATATATATATATATATACTGGGTGGCGCTGCCACGGGCTAGTGCGCGGATGCCCGGACACATAAAAAAAAAAAAAAAAAAAAATATATATATATATATATATATATATTAAAAAAAATAATAAAATATATATATATATATATATATATATATATATATATATATATATATATATATATATATATATATATATATATTTTATATATATATATATATATATATAAAGCCTAATTTTGTATATCAGGAATATACTTATATATACACAAGTTTATATATATATATATATAGCCTACATAAATCCCACATCAAAAATATATGATAAAGAAATATTCACTATATATTCAATTAAAACATTAATTCTTTATGGCAAGCATATATAATATAACTGTCTTTTGTAAAAGGCCTACTAGGTCACTAAATTTTTTAAAAAAGCTAATCTGTACATCCACATGGACATCCTTAGACGCTCTACCCCTTCACATGCGCCTGGGCTTGGTTCGGATTCAGTCCGGGCTAGTTTGGTACAACTTGGTCTTCTATACGTCAATAAATTAATTAATAAATAATTAAAATATCTCTAGAGGTTAAGTCGTAACTTGGCCTGGTTTTCCTAGTTAGGACATCACTATGGCTCAAACTTCCTTACCATAGCCAAAACAATAGTCAAGGCACACAACTACACTATCCGTGCCATTATTCCTCGTCACCTTGTACTCCAATTCCTAACTATGACTAAAGTCATCTACCGTATTAATAATTAATTAATTATTTATAAGAAAATCTAAAAATCACCATTTAAATCAAATGAATAATAAAATATTTTAAAATTTTTGGGAAGGGGAGCTACATTCATCCTGTACCGAAGAGGGCACAGACCGAGGCCAGAGTTGGTACGACAAACCAGTTTGCTTCTGATATTGAGGAGAAAATGGGCAAATCTGGAAAGCGCCGTACCAGACGCACAAAGAAGGGACAGCGTGCAAAGACCATGACTATGAGAGTGGACGTCATTCTAAGACTTGGCACACCCGTCGATGAGGGCATCGACGAAACAGGTAGGGAAGAATGTCACGTACAAAAGTTTGTGCCCCACCGAGACAGACTTGCATAACTCTACACGGAGTAGGGTTATGCTGGAAGCTTTCAAAACTTTCTAGAAGATGGTAGAATACTCTGGAAGACTTAGGAATATTCTAAAAGATGGTAGAATCCTCTAGAAAGCACGAGAGCTTTCATGAATACTTATGAACATTCAAGATGTTCTTGAAGCCTCCTCATAAATATCTAGGTTCTAGAGTTTCCTAGAATAATCCCTGGAATATTCTATTTTTAGAAATTTCTTATAAGTCCTATGGGCACTATAAATAAGTGGGAAGCTCATTTGCTCCTCACCACCCAAAGTTGTAATCTCTTTCTAGTATAGTAAAGTTTTTATACTTCTAATCTCTATCTTTTGCTCCACTATGTTCTCAATATCGCCTTAGCGATCTAGCTAAGCGGGTTCGGAAAGGCTGGCACGGGTCTTCGAGTAGGAAGCTTGTGCGCCGTACGGGTCTCGTGCCTAAATTTTTAGATACTATGACCGTACTTTGATTTTATCCTTAATCATGCCCAAGTTCTAATCTTTGATCATGCCTATATAATTTTAATTCTGATCATGCCTAGATATAGATTCTACTAATGCTTGTGATTTAGGATGTATACTTAATCATATCTAGGTTCTATCTAACTAGATTCTATCCTGTACATGACTTTGTTCTTGAATATGATAATTATTAGTCATGCCTATACAACTTTGCATGATTAGGTGACTTTGATTCTAACTATACAGTGATTTTATCCTTAAATCGTGCCTAAATTATGACCTTCGATCGTGTCCATATGACTTTGATTTTGAGTTGATCGTGCCTTAACCATTCAATGCTTAGATTTTTAATTCTATTGTAACTTGATTCCAATTTGATCATAACTAATAATTTTGATCTAAGTGATTTTAATTCTACATCGTGCCTAAAAGATTGGATTTTATCATGCCTAAACGTATTTGATTATATTTCGAATCCATCCTCAATCGTGCATAAATTATTTAATATTTATTCTTAGTCGTACCATCTTTGATCGTGCCTAAATAATTTTGATCGTGACCAAATGATTTTATGCTTAGATTTGATTATCCTTAATCATGCCAAATCGAATCATTTCTATCGATCGTGCATATGCAATTTTGACTATATTCTTGACCATGTTTGGATTCTATTTTTGACCATAACAACCTTAAATTTAGAGGACAAAATTTCTTATGGTGGGTAGATTTGTAACGCCTTAAAATCATATTTTTAAATTTTCTAGAATTTATTAAAATTTTCTAAAATTTTCTAATTTTAAATTATCAATTTTTCTTATATCTTATAAAATATTTTAATTATTAAATATTTACTTTTTCTAAAGAATATAAATAGTTTATATAATTTCATAATTATTAGTCATAGTTATGATTAATGATTTTTTCTGGCTAGTGAAATGATTAGCTATATGATAGCTAGTTAATTAGTTATGACTAATTAGTGATTGGTTAGTCATGGTCATTAGGCCATGTAAGCATGCAATGATTAGTTAGTCATGGCTAAGCTATGAGTCTAGGAATTTCTAGGAGCTTCTCCTAGTTTTCCTCCACTCCTCTCCAGGCCCTCTTCTCTTTTATTATTTACATTTTCTTTTCCATTTTTTCATGCTTGGGGAACAAGCTCCAGCAAGCTATTTAATGGGACACTCCCCATTCAATTTTTTCATACAATAATTATTACAATAATTCACTCTCTCTCATGGCCTAGCCATGGCCTGGCCTTCAGCCATAATTTTTGGCCACCTTTTTCCACTGTCGCCTAAACCACCATAGCCACTGCCACTCATCCCCATCACCACGAACCACCACCACCTGGCCCCTACTACCACCTGTTCTCTCCAGATCCGCCAGGCCAACTCCGACCAGTGGCCAGCCACCCCGCGGCCAGCTACCCCGCGGCCAGCCACCCCGCGGCCAGCCACTATCTTTCTGACTTCCTTTCCTTTACCGCCATCGACCAGCAGCACCGTCGCTGCTCCGTATACACAACTACCATCACTACGATCGCCACCACCACTGCCTCCACCCTCTTCGGCCAACTCTATACTGCCCCGTCGTCGGACACGACCATGACAAACAACCTTGCTATCACTGCCACTCCTTTTCTTTACATCCTCTGTCTCGACACATTTTGACCAGTCCCCCATTTAGGCCATGACCTGACCCTTACTCTACCTCCCTGAGCTACCCTATCTTCTCTGACACAGGCTGTACGGCCAAATCCCCAACCACTACCACTAATAGCCTTACGGCCACCACCCGGTCGACCTTTTTTCTCCTCTTTGCTACCAGAACCACCACGACCTCCACCCGGCCACACTGCTCCTACGTAACACTGTACTGAGTTTACCAACCACTATCACCACTCCCTGGACACTACCGCCACCATCGTACACCATAACTGCCTGCACAAACTACCAACATCGTTATCTCCTCCGTCTCTCTCACTGCCTTGCCGACCCCGACCCTCTGTCGTCTCGGAGCCGCCGCCATCGCGATAACCATCTTGTTGCCTCCATGCTCAAACGCGACAGCCAAAGCTCCCAGCTACACCCTCGAGCACTCCTTCATGTCTGAGCAGCTTCGGTGCCGTCGAGATCCAACATCGCGATCATCCACTTGGAGCAGCATATCCGTCGAGCGGCGCCCACGCTCGACAATCCCCGACCTCGGCGAGCCCTCGCCGGCGATCGCCACGATGAGCTTCGGATCCCTCGGGCCCCTCTCTAAGTCTTACTCTCTCTCCCTCTTCCTTTATTCTCTTTCTATATTTTTCAGAGAAGGAAACAAGGTTTGGGCTATAATTTATATTGGATTATATGGTTATTTTTGGTTTTAGGATTTTGTAAGCATGGGCTTCCATGTATTTTTGTTTTCTTTTAGTAACAAGTCCACTGGCTTGGGCTCTAGCATCTAAATGCTAGACTGGGCTTTGAGCCCATTATAAATTTTAAATAAATTTTAATTATTTTAGATTTAAATGGGCTTTTAGCCTAAATTACTATTGGCTATTAAAAAAAGGCTACTAGCCCAACATTATTTAATAAATTATTTTAAATTGGGCTTTAGTCCTATATTTTTAAAATAGAATCAAATGGGCCTTGAGCCCTACATGCTTAGTATATTTACTAAATTTGGCTTTTAGCCCTAAATTATGAAAGATTTTCGCCATGGGCTTTGTGCCATGATAATTGGTTCAATTTTAGATTTGAGTATTTATTTTTAGCCTTAGTCCCCTAATTAATATTAGCAAATTCTAAATTATTTTGTATATTATTTCTTGCTAAATAGTATTATTAGCTATATATTTTGTATATTATTTCTTGCTAAATAGTATTATTAGCTATATATATATATATATATATATATATATATATATATATATATATATATATATATATATATATATATATATACTAGTCATAACCCGTGCCCATAGGACATGGTTCATTTAAGGTATTCCCCCTCAAAATCTTGGACCCCCAATTTTAAACGAACAATAATAATTTTGTGGCCCCCATCAAAATATTAAATCCCAACTACTGCTGGATGTGAATTTTCTTTAGATTCCCCATAAAACCCCACTCTCAATAATGCTCATCCACAACCATTATGAGGCCCCCATCAAAATATTAAATCCCAACCATCAAGATATTAAATCCCCATCTTTGGATTCCCCATAAAACCCCACTCCCAATAATGCTCTTCCCCATAAAACCCCACTCCCAATAATGCTCTTCCCCATAAAACCCCACAACCGTTGATTCACCAAGATTAAATCCCAACCACTCTTTATCTTGGCACACTCAGCCCTAGGATTCAAAAACCTTTGTGTTTTATATAATATATATATATATATATATATATATATATATATATATATATATATATATATATATACAATTGTTGATCATGACAAATCATGCATTTTTATTTATTTTTTAAATATGGATTTCCAACTCGATTTCGATAATCGTTCCGACTTCTAAATCTGGACTTCTATATATCAAACTGAACTATTTGGACTGCTCTGGACTTCATGGAACTATTTGTTTCATCACTTGGGATCATTTATTAGGATTTAGCTACTAATCTATTCCATATCGACATGTTCGTGCCGCGCACGTCCACAACCACAAACCAAGGTAGGTACTTACAATGAATACTCTCATTTTCTGATAGTTATTATATTTCACGATTTAGATGTGCATTCTATGATTATTGTCACGATTATTACATGAGACTAGTGCTTACGAATTCTATTTCATGATTACCATATTTTTATGCTTATCATGTTTCTATGATTACCTTATTTCTTGTCCTTGTTGTGATTTGAATCCATGATTGCTAGGTAGACGCGAAGTACTATAGTAAATATATGATAAAAATTTGGAATTTCCAGTTCCCTGTCGAATTGCTAATCAAACACGACACGTATGATTGAGCCGTACCAAGTACATCCCTCAGTCCGATCACATATAGAACGTGGTACTTCAAACACACTTAATATAGTAATGACTTTTGCATTCATATTGATTGTCACATGCCATGATTACTTCTGCCATGATTATCCTATTTTACCTGTTTATCTTACCTGTCATACCATGATTACAGTTTATATTTTCCTATATCTTATATTCTATTTCATGTCATAAAGTTCCTATCATGTTATGAATAGTGTGTCATATTTGTACTTGTTCCAATCCTTATTGGATAACTATTTTATAGGCGTTATCAATAACCATTGTACTTCTCCCTTTTGGATCTTGGACCACCTGATGACCCGTATGCCCTGGAGCTAATTCGGGAGGGATACGACTATCTCTGCGTTATGTATTTCTAGTTTCTTTCTTTTATTCCTAATTTTCTTCCATTTGCTACCGGATCTGTCTCCGAGAAACTCTTGTTAGTTTCGTATTAATCTGTAATCAAACACTGGGAATCATATGTCTTTAATTTTAATAAAATTTGTTTATCTCTTATCGTGTCATCATCCTTCAGCTATTGTGAATGTGTAACGCCCCAGTCCCAAAGTACGTAGGATTAGGAGATCATATACATGTTAGCTACGTATCAAGCGGACTCCAGCCCAGCTCGAATACGTATAAGCTGTCTTGGTGTTTCAAATTTATCTATCAATAAACTACGAACATATCTAACTCAATCCAAAAGATAAGTAAATCAGGAATGAATAATATATATTATGTGTCTGCAGTCCACTAACATACATGTTCGATTAGACCCGAGAAACGACATGGGTCTATAAAACTAAGCTAATAGAAAAATAATGGAAACATTATATAAGCATGATAAAGTACCTGAGACCGTTATAGCAATATCTCCATGATCAACAGACCAGCTCTGCATGACTACTACTTGGAGAGATCACCAGGTCCTCAGGGGACTAGCAAGGTACAAAATAACATGCCAAGTAACAGTAAAAAAAAGGGCATCTACCATAACCAGTCTAAGTGATATACACGTGAGAACATGTACTAGAATTTCAAACTTTCACCACTGAAGCTCACAAGTGCCTCAGCAGGGTATTTCCTCCAATACCGTATCGTGGGACGAAGGACAATAAATCAATAAGCAATAGCCAAAACTCTGATACAATAAAGGCTCACAATAACAGGCCACAATACAATAAGTATGATATTGTAGTCAAGTTCTCCCCACCCAATGTCTAATATCTATCAATGTCAAGTCCATACAGTCATCTTTATAACAATAACAATAACAATAACAATAACAATAACAATAACAATAACAATAACAATAACAATAACAATGAACAATCTAGTAAACTACTACAAAGTCAATACCATGAATAATTATGTAAACCTCACATCATGAACGTGTTGGTGTCCTATGGTCAATCATGTCAATGGACACGAATATGATGCAACGACATGCCTAGTATTGCGACCCAATATCTGTAAACTGACATCGGCACCCGAGTAACCCTTGGACGCTAAGTATCAACTGATCCTACATCCACAAAGTCTATAGCAAGAAATAAAATACAACAATAACAAAAAAATAATAATAATACACTGGAACATTGGCAAGGTACACTTACTTGTAACCGCTGTCTGATTGTATGCCTGACCAATTTCGATATCTTTGTTACTTCCTCCAAGTTCACCTATAATAATACACTATTATTAGTACTCTATAACAACTTACTACATATAGACTAGATTAATATCTATACGCAATAGTTGTCATGATGTCGATACAACACCATACAACATATATAGTACTAATTTTCTTATAAAAATAATTTATATGTAATATTAAATAATAATTTAATTTCTAGAAAATAATTATAAATATCTTTATATTACCCAAAATACTATTTTAACGGTGGAAATTCAAGCACAATTGGTCCATGTTGATACTACAATATTAATACCACAATTGGCCTACTAGTTGAGTCCCGAATCAATCAATGAATAAAAATATTAAATTCTAGAGAAATTAAAAAAATTTGTTTAAATAGTGTTTTTTAACATAAATCTTGCTCAACAAATAATTTAGTAAAGATATATGAAGTATCTAGGATTTTGGATACCAAGAACACATGATTTTCGGAGTCACGATGTTACAGTAAATGTCAAGAATTTTAATAAATATTAAACAAACTCAAAACGCAACGAAAAGATACGCATTGGAAAGATCGTGATGTCTACTTTCTGATTAAAATTATTAAAAAGATTTAATCTGAACGAAAATAGGACAAAATCCACTCGCAACATATCTAGTTTGTTCCGGACACCCTGTCGTAGAACGGACGTCCCGAGCAAACTGTTTAGAACTGTGTTGTCCAATGATCAAAGAATAAAGTAGACACATAATGGTAACTTCTAGTTTTGGTTTCATAAAAAGATGATGTTGGAAAGTACACGAAACTCTAGATGCAAAACAGCTTACTTGTTGGAACGAATTTAGACTTGAAATCTATTCTTCGAGTGTCACTCCCCGTTCCCAGAATGCATATTTTTATACATGTACAACTCATGTATATTTATTTAGTATTTATCATGTATTATCCTGTATTTAAATTCTTTTAATTTTATGTTAATTAATTGTCTGTATTTTATTTCCTGTAATTTATTTCTGTATTTTATTTCCTGCTTTTAACCCCTCTGTTTGCTTTCGGGTTGGCTTGGTTGGACCCGATCAAACCCGACCCAATAACCCCACCTACCACCACCCTTCCATATTTAAAGCCCTCATCTCTTTCTCTCTCTTCATAACTCATTCTTCACCATTACTTCTTCTTCTTCTTCCTCATCACTCTCTCCACCAACCACAGCAGGCAAGTGCAATCTTGCTTCTTGCTTGGAGAACCATTTTTATGGTTCATTATTCCTCCTCTCATGATCCTGAGAGAGTTTACTACTTAGCATTTTTGATTTCTATGGCTTGTTTTCTCTAGATCTAAGTTGTTGTATTTCGGTTGTTCATGGGTTTTGATCTTCCAACCTGGCGTGTATTCTTGGCTGACCATGGGTTCTGAACCATGGGAACTTCATTTCTGGCTTGGGACGAAGGTTCCTGAGTCACGCACACGTTCTTACGTGTCTGCGTGTATTTTTAGTCACGCACACGTCTTTACGTGTTTGCGTGGATTTTTAGTCATGCACACGTCTTTACGTGTTAGCGTGAATTTTTTGTCACGCTCACGTTCTTACGTGCGTGCGTGAATTTTAGTTACGCTCATGTCTTTGCATGCATGCGTGACTTTTGAGTTACGCACACATCTTTGTATGCGTGCGTGAATTACCCTTTACGCTATGCGTGCGTAGATTTCCTTTCACGCTCACTCTGTGCGTGCGTGTATTTTTAGTCACGCTCACGTTCTTACGTGTCAGCGTGTATTTTTAGTTATGCACACGTTCTTGCGTGCGTGCGTGAATTTTAGTTATGCACACGTCTTTACGTGCGTGCGTGAATTTCTTACCACTTTTCACGCTCACTTTTCATGCTCACTTTTCACGCTCACGTTATGAGTGCTTGAATTACTTTTTCACGCTCACGCTGTGCGTGCCAACGTGAACCACTTTTCACGCTCACTCCTTCACACTAAATCTTGCGTGACTTATTGGCCTTAGCATAGACTTGCTGGCGTGACTTCCTGACCTGGATGTTTCTATTTGTTCTATAGTTTATTCATTTAATAATAGCATGATAGTTCTCCTATTATCTCCTTATGCTTTTGCATGAACTCGATAATCTTAGCATGTTAATATTTTTAATGCATATGGTTGTATAGAACGTGCCCTGTGTCTTGATTGATTGATGGATAACCAGTAAGACTGGAACTTGACCTTGAGAGTTATAGACTCGACCTATTTAATACTAAATAACTTTCATGCCTTGTCACCATGGATGACGATGGTTATCTTGACTAAATTGATCATGCGTTCCTAGTTGGAACTAAGAGACTGGCCGGTCGTCTTATTAAATTGAATGAATGAGACACGTTCATGTAATGAACTATTGTAATCGACTGGCTGATCCCGAATATTGGCATACAGGCACATGCAGGCTTCAAATTATTTATTATTTAGTTATTTATTTTACAAAAATAGCATGTGTACTTTATGGTCAAGGCATGATTATTCCGTGGTCAGATTTGATTGTTGTATTACGCTATGTAAGACCTACAACCTAGCCGCACGGGTATCGTTGTAGAGTTGCACATATCGTACCCCGTACGAAAGTACTCATTTGAATGACCATGATCCACGGCATGGGATTTCGTTTAACATAGAGACTTTAAGTTAAATAAAATAATGATGGCATGGAGAGAATGGATTCCCGAGTTCTTACATGGCAGCCCTCTTGGGACTAGTAGTGCCCGACAGGCCGGCTGGTTCCCACAGATACTGTAAATCTGTCACACGGGCAGGGAACGGTATCTGCTTATATTATTATTGTACATGATATATTAACGGCGGGCGTCCCGCTGGGACTCGTCTAATTACATGATTGGCGTAATTGATTGATTGGATAGACTAGCCTTGCTCGTACATAGTAAGAACTGAGGAATCTTTATTGCATAATTCCAGGGTAACTGGGACTCACAATAGCAAGCCGTAGTAGTTGATTGGCCGTTCAAGATGATTTGTTTGTGTACTGTACCTACTCTGTTGCCTAACTGAGATGATCAGAATGTCAGAACATGACGGGCCAACTTCTGTCCTTGTTTGGTTGGGAGGTTGGTTCGAAGTATCGTGATGTTATGTGAATCATAGTGGAAAGCAGAGATCTATTATTATATTCTCTTACTTACTGGTTTAATCCTTCATATCGTCCTTCCTTGTGGTACTTGCTATTAGAGGTCTAACCTCTCTGGTTTTGCATGGCCAGATTTAGAGCCGGTTCCCGAGGACTCAGCTTACTTCTACCTCCAAGATGGTCAATACTAGGGGAATGATCGCAGGAGGACTCGAGTGGGTCCCTTACTTCACCGCTCGTTTTGCTATTTACTCTACACTTTGCCGTTTGGCACCGACATGTTAGTCGGATTGTCTTGTACTTACTTTTACATAATTATAATTAAGTCAGACTGCAGCTGATAACAATTGTGTATTCTTTGCTTCATCATCTGGCTATGTTTTGTAAAGCCAGATATCAAGAACATTTTGACTGAGCGTTTGGGACGCCTTACTGCTTTATCTCATATGTTCTCTATTACTGTTTCTTGCTTGAATGATTGAGACAATAGATGTGAAGTGACCATAGAAAGACTTTTATGTAGTATGCACCCCCTCGTCTGGTTAGACAGTATTGATCGTATTATACGGTATTCTTCTACCCGTAATACGTAGCTGGCTGAGTCATTCCCCCGCTCTCCAGTATTCTGGTTCTAGGGCGTGACTGACTTCTAAATTCCGTAACTCTTCACAACATTACTGTGGCTCCTTGAGGGCTTGCTAGGACATAAGAGAGGTGTCTTGGGGTCACTTAAGAGGTGGTGGAAGGGCTGAAAAGTTTGTGGAGTTGGTGGACAGAAGGTAAAAAAAACTGAAGGCTAATTTTGTGAAGGTTTGGGATTAATATAGGTTAGGTGTCGGTTTTAGTTATA
The DNA here is from genome assembly GCA_029216955.1 of Iris pallida. NCBI lineage: Eukaryota > Viridiplantae > Streptophyta > Magnoliopsida > Asparagales > Iridaceae > Iris > Iris pallida. The sequence continues at coordinate 18,446,279 of JANAVB010016195.1, forward strand.
ATATATATAAAATATATTCAAATTTCTAAGGGGGAAGAGGTTTACATAAAGAAGAGGGGATTTGGATTTGGTTTGGTAGGATTTGGTTAAGATTTGATAATTAAATCAAAGGTGTATCTCAAAGAGATTTGATTGGGTCCAAATTAGGAAAGTAGTTATATGGTTGTTTTAAAATAGATTTGAAATGATATGGCTGTAATTAATTCATAAAAATTAATTTAAAATCGATCTAAGAGGTTAGGGCACCCTAAAAAAGGCTTTACGAACCCTACTTGGACTAGTTTTGTGTCGGTAGAATTTTTGTGATCGATTTGAGTCTAATATACATGTCTAAAGTTTCGACTTGTGTGCCATTTAAAAATAAATAGCACATAGGAACTCAATTGAGTGGCACACCATTGGCATGTGTGTAGTAGGCTCGAAAAGTGTCAAAACCATATATTGGATCAAATGATTTGGATCGGAGTTGGACCTTAATTGCTATTTGGAAAACTAGTCAAATTTTACAGTAGAGACTAAAATGACTATTTTATCCCTAAAGTTGTACAAAAAAAATATAGCACAAGGGAACATGTTCGGTGGAACATGATATATCAAACTGAAGGTGGACTTTTCTAAAATTTAAATATGGAATTAGATTGGAGAAATCGATAGTTATTGTGCTTCAAAAATCAAAGCTACGGATAAGTACTACTATAGTCATTATTGACTTTAAAATATAATTTAATATTAACATAAAATAATTAAAAAGAATTACTAGTAAATTCCAAAAATTAGGGGGCTTACAAAATGAGTTACATTATTTATCATGTGATCATGAGGTATAGACAGTGCTTTACCGTCGATATTGCGGTATAGGCTAGACGTGCTTCCACGTACTTGAGCCCGAACTTCTGGATGCGGGTCATTGATGCTGATATATCCTACAACATCTTGTTGGGGCGTCCCTGGATACACGAATACATGATAGTGCCATCCATGCTCCACCAATCATGAAGTATGTCGACAACAGTGTAAGGGTCAGGATAGAGTTTCCTGATGTTGATCCCTTCAAAGGGATCAAGGTTTACTACGCCGACACATACCTCTACCATTCGATCTGTCAAGAAGAACAAGACACCGACGTCGATGATGAAGAAGAGGCAAAGACAACATCCAATAAACTCGTGAGGGTTCGCCTCAAAGGACGTGCCCCCAGTACGTCGGCTCCCATGGTAGTCAAGCTTCAAATGAAAACTCAAGAGCCTTTGATAGCCAAACTCTATAGAAAGGCCTAAGAGCTACTTGTGGTCAAACTCTCAAGATGGTCTCAAAATCCATCACCCAAAGAGGATATCCCTGTCGCATGGACCTCGATACCTCTGGTTGTGAAGCTTCGCGAAAAAGCTCTTAAGCCTCTACCTGCAGCAATTGCATATGTCCCAGACACTAAACTAGATGAATATATAGCTGCTCATACTCATTTATCGTCATTTGACGATGTAATCCAAATTGACAAAATACTATATGTTATAATAAAGGGTTATCTTTGAATTATTCTGATCTTGTACATTGGAATGCTATGTATACCCTATATAACGATTTAGGTTCGTTACGAACACAAGTAACGACCTTAAATGTTGTAAATCGGGTCCTTCCATCCCGAGATACCTACTTTGTGGCTCCAAACAGAAGAAAGAAGGAGAAATCCATTATCTTCGACAAGGTAAAACGTTATCAAGACCTCTCCCTAGTTGAGCTAGAACTCGATAGCGACAAAATATAAATCTACCGTTATATCCTTCAAGCAAAATACCTTATCCAGAAGATGGGTTTTGACTTGAATAATGGCAAGGGCCTAAATTATGACAAAAGTCGACGCTTACCCTTACGCCTTCCCGCTCCAAATGGGAAGCCTCCGGATTACTACAATCACACTTGTCATGGGCTAAGCTATGTAACGCCTCTAATAACCCTGGAGTGTTCGAAAGTCGAAGTTGAGATGCACTCTCACGCATCTGAATCCTCTACGCGGGACTCCGATACAAGCATCGGTGAGGTATTCAAGAAAACCTTGTCTGTCCATATGACATCGACACACCCTCCAAAGGAGGACGATGATCAGACGCTGGAGTTCTTCGAAGAAGAACCTTATGCTCAATGCCTAAGATCTCAATGTGATTTGTGCTTCAAGCAACGAGAACCTTCCACCGAAGATGAGGTTGTGTAAATCGACTTAAAGGATGAATCCTCGCCCAAACCCATCTTCATCAACAAAATCCTATCAGGCAAAGATCGTGAATCCTTGATACAGCTTATCAAGGAGTATATCGACGTCTTTGCCTAGAGCTATGAAGATATGCCAGGGTTGGATCCATAAATTGTAATGAACAAACTCAACATCTTGCCAAATACTAATCCGGTCAAGCAGTAGCAGTAACGCTTCTGTCCCAATGTCATGGATGCCAGGGAAATCGAATTGAATAAATTGATAGCAAGCAGTTTCATTCGCGAGAAACAACACCCAGATTAGGTAACTAGCATCGTTCCTGTCACCAAAAAGAATAGAAAGATTCGGTTCTGCATAGACTTCCGGGATATCAATTTAGCGTGTCTGAAAGATGAGTTCCCCCTCTTGATCACTGATGTGATGATTGACAACATATGTGCATTCAAAAGCATGTCATTTATGGATGGTTTCTCGGGCTACAACCAAATTAAGATATTTTGGAACGACGAAAGGCACACGTCGTTTTGAACACCAAAAGGGATATACTGCTACATAGTGATGCCCTTCGATCTGAAGAATGTTGGTGCGACATACCAGCGATCTATGAGTACTATATTTCATAACTACCTTCGTAACATTGGAATGTTATGTTGATGACATCGCTGTCAAGAGCCGTGTTCAGGGTGACCACTTATGGGACTTGAAGACTGTGTTTGATCTAATACGGGCACATCAGCTGAAGATGAACCCAACCAAGTCTTTCTTTGGAGTCTCCAGGGGCAAGTTCTTGGGTTATATCATAACTGGAAAGGGTATCTATATTAACCCTAAGAAGACCAAAGCCATCATTGACATGGATCCACTCAAAAACCTCCACGAGCTTCGTGGCCTGCAAGGACGTCTGGCATATATCCGGAGATTCATAGCAAATCTTTCTAGACAATGCCAACCCTTCACCAAACTAATAAATAAGGGAGACTCTTATGTCTGGACCAAAGAATGCCAACAAGCATTCGGCAACATTAAGAAGTATCTTACGAATCCCCTAATTTTGGTGGCTCTAGTCGTGGAAAGACCTTTCTTGCTCTATGTCCGTGCAATGGACCATTCTCTTGGCGCTCTGCTAGCTCAAAAAAGTAACGTAGGCCATGAATAAGCCATCTACTACCTTAGTTGGATGATGACTGGTGCCGAGCATAGGTACAATCCCGTTGAAAAGTAGTGCTTGGCTTTGGTATTCGCCATTCAGAAAACCCGACACTATGTGGTGGGGCCGACAATCCACGTCATTTCTCGGGTCAATCCTCTCAGAGTACCTATGACTATGTCGGGAGCGCTAAACTCATGGCTAGCTACATGGACATTCTTATTATCACCCTACGATATGGTAATCGTCCCATAGTAGGTAGTCAAAGGCCAAGCATTGTCTAACTTCCTGGGAGGACATCCTATACCAGAGACATCATAATTCTACGAAGGTAATCCAGATGAAGTGTTGGAATCTAATACGACAGTAGTAGAGTCGCCTATCTGGCAAATTTTCTTCTACAACGCTTCGAGAACAGGGCCCAAAGGCAAAATTTTTGTCGGAGTGGGGGTGGTCTTGGGTACCCCCGATGGCCTAGTCTTTCATCGTGCATATTCTCTTATCGAGCCATACTCCAACTGTGTGGCAAAATATGACACGCTTATCATTAGACTCCAACTGGCTAAACAGTTGGGGGTTGACTACCTAGAGGTTAGATGACTCTCTGATAGTAAATCAGGTTAGAGGCCAGTATGAGGTCCGACATGAGGACTTACTCCCTACCACCAGGCAACAGTCGACATAATCTCTAACCGAATTCTTCATAGAATACATGCCCCAGCTGCAGAACCTAGAAGCCGATGCTTTCGCTAGTCTCGTCGTTTCCTTGGTAGCTGCTATCGGGACCTAATATTTCGTCACAGTAATTGGTCGAGAAGTGGTGTATCCTAAGGACAATTTATGCATGTGTCTGAACTACTATTTGGAGACATACACTAATATCGAGGTCAGGGATTAGCAATTTTTGTTTATAGACTATGTAGTCTACGGGATCCTTCCCGACAACCGGAAGGAAGCAACTTCCATTAGAAGACACTCTTTCTGGTTCTATTAGGATACATCCACTAAAATACTATATTGTCGTTCTTATGATAGACTCCTCCTTCAATGCATGTCGGATACCGAAGCAAATAAAGCACTTTAAAAGTGCATAATGGTACTTATGGAGCTCATCAACTTGGTCCCAAATTGTAGGATCGGCTCCGACGCATGGGCTACTATTGGCCCACGATGATGACAGATGCTGTTGAGTATACTAAGAAGTGTAGAGCATGTCAGGTACATGCTGACTTCATTCATTAACCCTTTGAGTTCGTCCATCCTATGGTTGTATCTTGGCCGTTCAAAGCATGGGGTATGGACGACATTGGACCGATTAGTCCTCCGTCATCTAAAGGGCACCAGTTCATCCTTACTATCACTAATTACTTCTCTAAGTGGGCGAAGGCGAGACCACTTATTGAAGTAAAAACCTCAAACATTATCAGCTTTATCGAACATCATATTATTTACCGTTTTAGGATTCCTCGGAGGATCATCTATAATAACGGCCCCCGGTTCGTAAGTCACGCCTTCCTTCGGTTTTGCGATAAAAATCAAATCCAGAACGTAGCTTCGACTACCTACAATCCCATAGCAAACGGATTGGCATAGACATTCAATAAGACAATTGTCAAGCTACTCAAGAAAGTCATCTCGTCCAACAAACATGGTTGGAATGAGAAGCCAGGTGAGTGTCTTTGGGCATATCGTATGACGGTTTGGACCCCAACTGTTAATACGCTATTTTCTCTGGTTTACGGAAATGAAGTAGTCCTTCCCTTAGAAATCCAGATCCCCTCTCTATGGGTGCCTATCACCAATCAACTGACGGATGAAGAAAACCAATGTCGTCGATTACAAGAGTTAGAGGCTCTCGAAAGAAAATGTCTTCTAGCTCAACAACATATTGAGTTATATCAGGCGCGAATTTTCAGAGCCTTTATCACGCCCCAGTTCTAAAATACTTAGGAACTAAGACATGAGCATGCCAGCTGTATGAACTAGAATAAGCTATCCAATTTAATGGTGTAACGCCCCAGTCCCAAAATACGTAGGACTAGAAACGTAGACATGTCAGCTGTATACATACAAAGTACTCCAATATATGGAAACTAGTATGTATACATAAGCTACAAAATACAGTAAACCACGATACTAATCTCATCCAAAAAAAGAATCAATACAAAATAAGAATCAATGATGAATTATAATTTGTTCAAAAGTTGGGCGGAGACAAAGTCCACTACCAACTAATTTAAATAAAAAAGAATTATACAAGAAAATGATTTGGTCACGCGAAGGAGATGGCGATCCAAAAGCAACATCTCGAAGAATAGAGCGCAAGACATGGCCTTAGCTAGAGCACCTGCAGAAAATCACAAGACACACCAGGAGAGATAACCAGGTCCTCAGAGGGACGTAACAAGACACATAATATCATGCCAATAAACTGAATAATAAAGCTCAACAGAAAAGTATGCATGAGTAAAGGTTCCTAACCATCCTATGTGATATGCATATTGAGGAAAACGTTCTACGCAGGGGCTGTAACGGATTCACGCAAGCAAGTAATAGAGAGTGGCCGTCAAGTAGCGCTCATCCGAGACGCTATCGGCCCTGGGCAGAAGGTAGTGCTCATAAGAGTCACCCTCGGCCCAAAATGTGTGTAAAAATAAATGTAGCCCCTACGCTAATAACTGTCCCCTCCCCCCAATGATACTATACATGTATCGACTCCACGACACTGTTTTAATCCTTAATAACTGCCAAGTCTTCTAAAAAATCCATTGGCAGTTATATCCTAACACACGGCCTGTACGCACCAATGATCAGTCAGCACGCAAGTCCGCATCTATATGCGGCTCATAACTCATACACAATCCGTGGCACAACGTGACAGTTTATGAGATACACTAAACATACGGTGGTTCCTTAAGTCTAAGCCAATTGTATAAAGTATAATAATTTGCATCTATATATAGTTTTGAAAGAACAACATAAAAAAACCATGCATGATATTGAGCAAGAAATTAAATAGTAAAGGCAAGGTGTCTTGCCTGATGTCCGAGTGAGGTAAGATGATGTCCTGGCGATGAATCAACAGCAGCGCACAAGAGGAAGGTATAGGTACAACTTCGGATGCTGAAAATAGTCTATTATCTACTTATAAATAATACTGCATCTATTACATTTATTTAATAAATTCTAAAGTTAGGATATGGCATAGGTTTTTGTATTAGCTCTCCGAAAAACTAAACGGATCGCATTTTCGTTTCCGGAATCTCCCGAAATCGAAAAAATAACGAAACCCGTTTATTTTTAGAATACTAGATACTCAAACAATTTTGTAGAAATCTACAGAATGAATTTTGTCTACTAAAATATGTTTTTAAAAATCTTACCTTGATACGCTTCTTTAAAAAAAAACTAGAGGCAAAACGGATTTCGGAGCTAGGAGATATCGTCGTTGCAAGTTGCTCTTGCTACTAAAAAGCGGGGCTGAATTCTAATGACGTATTTTAGAGTTTCTATTGGACTAAAAATAATTTCGAATTATGGCTGATAGAAGGGGGATGTATTGGGTTTATATAGTTATTTATTTCAGATTTATCTCCTAAATTAGATAGGATTTGATTTAAATAAATTAGAGTTTTCTTTGTTAGGATAGGATATAGATAGGGATGCTTTCCTATTAGACTTAGGATTATGATTAACTTAAATATAGTTCATATTTATCTAAATTATCTATAACATTATTTAAAATTACTATAGATAATAAATAGAGTTTATATCTATTTAAACAACATTTATCTAATCTCATTTATACAAGCTGAAATATTTAATACTAAATTGTCATTTATTCTATATTATGTAAATAGTGTACAATACAAGTAACATGTAAAAAGTAATAAAAGTTATAAAATAAATCTTAAAAGTTTGAAATTTTTTTTGTATAATATAGTTCAGAACCTTAATATACTAGAAAAATAGCTTTATATATTTTTATACTCAATTTACTAATGAGCACTATACTAAATATATGTAAAATAATATAAATTATATAATAAGTCAATAAATAGTTATTTAAAAATCCAAAAATTTTACAAATATTTATTTTGAAAAATCAGGGGATTTATAAAAGTCTTATTTAGATAAGGACTAAGAAGAGTTTTAATTCCCCTTAGATTTTCCACTATTTAATTCAAATTGATTTAAAAGTAACTCAATCAAATATAATCCAATGTAGATAGATTCTACCTCTAATTTAAACTGTATTTAAATAACTTAATAACTTTTTTTTCAACTTAAATCACCATAATTAATTACATATTAAATCAACCCATATTTAATATACCTTTTTCGAGATAATATATGATAATAATTAATTTCGAAAATACAAATATATGTACACTCGCATGCAAAAATAATACTTACATAAAACACAGTTTTTCTAAATTACTAGTTATACTAGTACCATAAAATAAAATGACCTTTTTTTAAAATAAAAATAAAGTTTTGACTATCCTCGGCACAACGCATTTACAACTTCAAGCAATATAAAATATTTATCGTCTATTATTTTGAAATATTTTCTACATCTATATAATTAAAATATTTTATAAAAATATGTACTTTGCACTTATTCGCACTTAACGAGAAATTTACGAAACGTAAACTCGTACGCGACGTACAAATACGAAGTACCAAAATCAATACCATATTTACAAAAAAAAATATAGTAAAAAATTTAGGGGTTTTACATCCTACCCAACTTACAAAAATTTCGTCCTCGAAATTTAGGAGTAGGTAGGGTATAAGAGTATGTTAATACTTTCAATCATTAGGCGAGAATGATGTTTTAATTCGTAATTTCAATAACGACGAAAGAAAAATAATTCAAAGGTATGGTATTGATAGAGGATCGCTAACTAAGGCAAGGATTGCATGAATTCAGAGTATAGTAAGGAATGGAGTGATCAAAAAGAATAATTTGGGGACGTAGAAATTATGGTTCCTCGATAGAGTAGGGTCGTCTAGGTTTAGAGTTGAATCGTCTTCAAATTTCAAAAAGGTCATGAAAGTTGAATCTAGTGTTAAGGTAAAAGGCAAGTAGCTCAAGACGGGGACAGTCATATTGGTTGGTCAGTGGTTAACTATGCCCAAGTATATACAAATATCATGGTCATAGGAGAATGGTTTGGTCTATCTATCGATCACAAGCCTTATCTAGAATAGTTAAAAGACGAAAGCCAACAAGAGTCCAAAGGAGATATTTTCGTATGTCAATATGTGATTCAAAGGCGGTTGTATAATTCCCAGAGAATTGCCAAGGTAGTCGCAGAGGAGACTCTAGGGACAAGTTTACTATGTCTCCATCTACGTAGAATGATATACGAAAGGCGAACCAAGTGCACTATGGTTGATCAGACCATAATACGTCGGTTCTGATTAGACAATATATTAGTGGGCGCCCACTATAACATATGTCACGAACAAGCTCGATAAGGAGTAAGCTTGCAAAACTAGACTATAATAGTAACATAAGACAGTCAAACTATAAGCAGTGGATGATGAAAGAAATTTAAATAGTCCAAGATCCTTTAAAATCTAAGTCTTGCCCAAAGTTTGGGTCTATACAGTCAGCTTGGTTGACTGGATAAGTTAGGGTCCACTGAATTCTATGGTCCAAGTGAATCTATCAATGTGGTCCACAAAATGTTGGTTAGGTCGTGAGATATTCTACCCAACTTACAAGAGTTAAACTAGTAGTGTGATAGGACCACGAGTTAAGCAATCAAGGTAAGGCACAAAATTGAGCAATAAAGGAAATCAAGTAGAACCTCATCACATATCGGGTTGAAAGAATTTAGTCGAGATTGAGTCACTATTTGTGGTCGAAAAGGACAATGGTATTACGGTATGGTTTATAGCTAGCCATTTTGACTTGAAAGTCGTATGACAAAAATAAAGTACATGGGGACGTGTTTTAGTGGCACGTGATATTCCTACATGAAGGTGGGCTCGTCTAGGTCTTGCATATAAAATTTGTTGAAATGGAAAAGTCTAGTGTTCTGCTCCAAATATCCAAGTCACACTAAAGGACACAAAAGAATTTAAAATAGAAAGTGGGAGTTCACGAGATGATAATTAATGCACAAAATAAAGAAGATCAAGTTAAAGCATGAAATGAAATTAATTAAAGAATCCATAAAAATAATTTAGGAACACAATTCCAGAGAGAAGATAGTCTTCTAGATGAATATAGTTAATGAACCATTAACTCATTATTCAAATTGCAAATGGAATGTCGCAATTAAAAAATCTAGAATTGAAGGAAGGTCGAGTAAGTGAAGGTGGAAATACAGTCACATAGCTTGGTAGATGACTAACAACACTGGTGTATATACTACTATCATGGTCATGAGTGACATGGCAATTAATGTGGAGAACATCTATCTCATTAGAGCTATCTTGATGGCCTACCATTAAAATTTAACTCAAATTTCCTCCAAAAGTTTCAAAATTAAACTTTCAAAAATAAACCACCAAAATTTGTATTCGCTCCAAGCTGTTCAAATTCATCATAAAAATTTAAATCACTCTCATAAATCTCAAAGCAAAATTTTATCACGTTACTACTAACCTTTTCCAAAATTAACGTTTAAATTCAACTATTTAACTCAAGAGTTTATAATTTACGAATCCATAAAAGTTTCACAATCAATCAAAATTTTAACACTCTAAAATTTTCAAATAACTCATAATAAAACTCTTAGCATATTAAAAGCAATCTCAAAAATTATGCTCAATGCTCTTATCAATTATAACTTCTATTCATACTAAGTCATACCAACATAATCAAAAAATTTAAATGGCAACTTTATTTGATCAATCAAAACAACTTTATCACATCATTACTATATTTTTATTTTATTTCAAAATTTGTGATATTAGCAATCCAACATTAAAATAAATTTTCAAATAATCTTATCAGTAAAAATCTCTTTTTTTACCAAAAATCTAAATAGATTTGTAAATCCTCAATCATAGGACACCATTTAAAGTAAAAATTTCTCAAAAATTGTTTTCATAACTTTCAAATATTTTAAACCAAAATTCACCGTCATTACTTCCACTTAAAATTCAAAATTTAATAAACACGAAAATCGCAAGTTGTATAACTCAAATTTAAATAATTCCTATGGCCATTTTTAAAAGCTAAGATTATTTTCAAACCAAATTTATAACTGTTCAAAGGTGTATAACTATAATACAATAAATCATAAACATCAAAACTCAAAAATCAAATAAATTTTATATTTGTTCAAAGATGTATATCTATCACCCAAAACTCATAAATATCACAACTCGAAAAGCAAATCAATTTTATACTTATGCAAGGATGTATAACTATAATCCAATAATTCATAAATATCAAATCTTGAAAATCAATCACTTTCTTAAACCAAGTATGAAATTCTATAAATCCTCTGGTGTTTACTATTTAGAAATCTCAAGGTTAAAACTTTCCGTGGTAATATCCTACTTTACCAATTACTAATTATTAAATCACACTAAAAAGCCTTTATAAACTAAATTAGAGTCTTGAATGTATTCCAATTGCCAATATGACCATTTTAGCCGTGTGTTTGACCTATGAGCATATACTAGTGTAGTCATCTTCCTAGTTGACACTAAGCACGAAAATAAGAATCAACTGTAGAAAGGAATCAAGCAAGATGCAGTTCAAGGAGGTCGAACAAGAGTTCAGAAATTGATGCCAAGGGAAGAAGTCAAGCTGTATGGATGAGATTCCTAGATTCTAATCCTATGTTGCAGGTTCACATCGGTACAATTACGTAACCGAAGTGAAAAACTTGACCTGCATGGGCCACCACAAAAACATGTAACGCCCCAGTCCCAAAATACATAGAACTAGAAACGTAGACATGTCAGCTATATACATACAAAGTACTCCAATATATGGAAACTAGTATGTATACATAAGCTGTAAAATGCAGTAAACCATGATACTAATCTCATCTAAAAAAAGAATCAATACAAAATAAGAATCAATGATGAATTATAATTTGTTCAAAAGTTGGGCTGAGACAAAGTCCACTACCAACTAATTTAAATAAGAAAGAATTATACAAGAAAATGATTTGGTAACGCGAAGGAGATGGCGATCCAAAAACAACATCTCGAAGAATAGAGCTCAAGACATGGCCTTAGCTATTGTACCTGCAGAAAATCACAAGACACACCTGGAGAGATAACCAGGTCCTCAGAGGGACGTAACAAGACACATAATATCATGCCAATAAACTGAATAATAAAGCTCAACAGAAAAGTATGCATGAGTAAAGGTTCCTAACCATCCTATGTGATATGCATTTTGAGGACAACGTTCTACGCAGGGGCTGTAACGGATTCACGCAAGCAAGTAATAGAGAGTGGCCGTCAAGTAGCGCTCATCCGAGACGCTATCGGCCCTGGGCAGAAGGTAGTGCTCATAAGAGTCACCCTCGGCCCAAAATATGTGTAAAAATAAATGTATCCCCTACGCTAATAACTGTCCCCTCTCCCCAATGATACTATACATGTATCGACTCCACGACACTGTTTTAATCTTTAATAACTGCCAAGTCTTCTAAAAAATCCATTGGCAGTTATATCCTAACGCACGACCTGTACGCACCAATGATCAGTCAGCACGCAAGTCCGTATCTATATGCGGCTCACAACTCACACACAATCCGTGGCACAACGTGACAGTTTATGAGATGCACTAAACATACGGTGGTTCCTTAAGTCTAAGCCAATTGCATAAAGTATAATAATTTGTATCTATATATAGTTTTGAAAGAACAACATAAAAAAAAAACCATGCATGATATTGAGCAAGAAATTAAACAGTAAAGGCAAGGTGTCTTGCCTGATGTCCGAGTGAGGTAAGATGATGTCCTGGCGACGAATCAACAGCAGCGCACAAGAGGAAGGTATAGGTACAACTTCGGATGCTGAAAATAGTCTATTATCTAATTATAAATAATACTGCACCTATTACATTTATTTAGTAAATTCTAAAGTTAGGATATGGCATAAGTTTTTGTATTAGCTCTCCGAAAAACTAAACGGATCGCATTTTTATTTCTGGAATCTCCCGAAATTGAAAAAATACCGAAACCCGTTTATTTTTGGAATACTAGATACTCAAACAATTTTGTAGAAATCTACAGAATGAATTTTGTCTATTAAAATATGTTTTTGAAAAGCTTACCTTGATACGCTTCTTTTAAAAAAACTGGAGGTAAAATGGAGTTCGGAGCTAGGAGATATCGTCGTTGCAAGTTGCTCTTGCTACTAAAAAGCGGGGCTGAATTCTAATGACGAATTTTAGAGTTTCTATTGGACTAAAAATAATTTTGAATTATGGCTGATAGAAGGAGGATGTATTGGGTTTATATAGTTATTTATTTCAGATTTATCTCCTAAATTAGATAGGATTTGATTTAAATAAATTGGAGTTTGCTTTGTTAGGATAGGATATAGATAGGGATGCTTTCCTATTAGACTTAGGATAATAATTAAATTAAATATAGTTCATATTTATCTAAATTATCTATAACATTATTTAAAATTACTATAGATAATAAATAGAGTTTATATCTATTTAAACAACCTTTATCTAATCTCATTTATACAAGCTGAAATATTTAATACTAAATTGTCATTTATTCTATATTATGTAAATATTGTACAATACAAGTAACATGTAAAAAGTAATAAAAGTTATAAAATAAATCTTAAAAGTTTGAATTTTTTTTCTTCTATAATATAGTTCAGAACCTTAATATACTAGAAAAATAGCTTTATATATTTTTATACTTAATTCACTAATGAGCACTATACTAGATATATGTAAAATAATATAAATTATATAATAAGTCAATAAATAGTTATTTAAAAATCTAAAAATTCCACAAATATTTATTTTGAAAAATTAGGGGATTTACAAAAGTCTTATTTAGATAAGGACTAAGAAGTGTTTTAATTCCCCTTAGATTTTCCACTTTTTAATTCAAATTGATTTAAAAGTAACTCAATCAAATATAATCCAATGTAGATAGATTCTACCTCTAATTTAAACTGTATTTAAATAACTTAATAACTTTTTTTCAACTTAAATCACCATAATTAATTACATATTAAATCAACCCATATTTAATATACCTTTTTCGAGGTAATATATGATAATAATTAATTTTAAAAATACAAATATATGTACACTCGCATGCAAAAATAATACTTACATAAAACACAGTTTTTCTAAATTACTAGTTATACTAGTACCATAAAATAAAATGACCTTTTTTTAAAATAAAAATAAAGTTTGACAATCCTCGGCACAACGCATTTACAACTTCAAGCAATATAAAATATTTATCGTCTATTATTTTGAAATATTTTCTACATCTATATAATTAAAATATTTTATAAAAATATGTACTTCGCACTTATTCGCACTTAACGAGAAATTTACGAAACGTAAACTCGTGCGCGACGTACAAATACGAAGTACCAAAATCAATACCATATTTATAAAAAAAAATATAGTAAAAAATTTAGGGGTTTTACAAATGGACTTACTCTAGTCGTAGTATGTTTACCTAAACTACACAGTCACTGGCAATCTATAATCTCTATAATCTCATCCACTGAATCAAGCAACAACAACACAGATAGAGATATAACAAATAAAATAAAATAGAATATAATAAAGATCTATAATATCCAACACAAATAATTTTTTTGTAAAATATAGTCTGATGGAAATATCCATAGAAAAGAAATACAATGATGGAATAAAGAAATACTAAAATAAAATATAACCCGCCAGAACATCGGCTAATTATATAATAATGCTCATGGCTCTAACTGCAACGTCCACCATGCTTATGAAAACTCCTCTGGTAACACCTTTATGTCCTCAACAATATAACCTGTCTCAATCCCCGATCCGTAGATAGTGGGATACAAATGCTCATCCGAATATAGAAAAGAACCAGGATCTCAGAGGGATGTAACAAGATACAAAAGGAACATGCCATTATAAACTGAATAAATATAAGAGAATAACCTAGATCACAACACGGTCTAATAGCCCATCATCGAAATAGTGAACCACTCCTACAACCAGACAAAGGACAAGGGTGACACACTATTCCATGACAAGACAATGTCCCATGGCTATGTGAGTTCATATTGAAGACAACTTTGGACGTATGGGTGGATGGTAAGGATATGGCACCGAGTCACAGGCCGGCGTCGGATCACGAGCCGATATCTATGAACAAAGAATCACACAAACAACTATGAATCTATCTATAAGGCTAATGATCCCACAATCTCCTCTGAAGCTTATAGCATCTAATAAGGTAATCCCATACATCTTCTGGTAGTCTTTTCGCCCATGGACTTGCACAAGTCATATCCATGACTCGGATAAACTATATCTCAATGCCAAGTCATCCTACCTAGACACAATCTAACTATCCAATAAGCCAATGCACCAATGGCCAGTCAATACGCAGCTCATGTATATAAAATCTCACTCAAGGTGTCGCGTAGTAATACGTGTCAAGGCCGTAGAAGTTTTATCAATAACTTTACCACTATAGATAAGTCCACTAACTCCAAGTCAACACACGCACCCACAAGTTATCGATGACAACATCGATGTCACCCAAGTAAAACTTGGACGCACACCACTATAACTGTAATAAAAAAAATAACAGAAATAGAGAGCATAATTTAAACAGTAAACTAATATAAGATATCTTGCCTGGATTAACAACAAAAGTATATAATATCAGTCCGGCTCTAACTGTTGCAACCGACTATTCACAATCCCCTAGAAGTATAAAATAAACTAATAAATATCACCACAAGACTTACCATATCTATAAACTTATTTAATTTAGACTAAACTAGTCACAAAATATTCAACTAGTCTATACTAGTATTTTAGCATACATAACAATAAGTTACAATAGAAGAATAATATTTATATACCATAAATATGTACTTGAAATTTTAGAAAATATTGATATTAAATTTTGAATATATATTATACAAATATCTTTTTAAAAAATACACCAAATCACTATATTTAACTATCAACACAACATGCCACATAGAATTTTAATTCAAAAGCAAAAATTTGGAAAAAATATAAAAATATATATTCTGGAATAAATCAAAATAATTTTAATTAAATCTGATTTTTATCTAAATTTATCAGATTTACATCACATTTAAATCCTACGAAAGTTTGGAATCAAATAGATAGGTTTTGATTGGTGTGTCGGTGTCTGAAAATTGATAGAAGCAAAGTGATGACATATCAACATGAAATTCTTACAAATATCACAAATAATGATTCTAGATGGTAAAGATAGATATTAGAGACCTTACCAAGGATTTGTTTGAGATCAAAAGAGGTTCAAAGTCGTCGAGAACGTCTCCGCATCGAAATTGGTCAATCCTGGACACGTTTCGGTGCAACGGACGCCACGAGCAAACAAAGTGGAACGTGTGAGTTAGCAATTATACATGAAATAAGACATGTAGGGATATGCATTAAACTTAGTTTCAAGCGAAATAGATGCGATAAAGTATTTAAAACCTATTTTAGAAGATGAAAGACCTGTTGGTTCACATAGTGTTATAATGCTGGAATATGATGACTTGTACGGCTATTTTGGTGTACTAGAATGAGTTTTGGACATATAAAGTTTAATAGTATTGTAGAGGGTTGCCTTATCTTCACAACGAATATTCGTAGAGCAGCACAGGAGGTCGGAAAGGGATCAAAACTGCCGTTACGCCACAAGGTGTCTCCAACGGCCAATACTGAATGTACTTTCGGGATTTGTAAGGTGGGGAGTAGGGATGGCTATTTTTAGGTGTTTAATATATAAGGTTTTGGCCTCACATTAGTTAGGATTAATATGGAGGAGGTTTTGATTGATTTGGTAGGGATTTGGTCATCCAATCAACTAACATGGCAAGGTGGGTTTCCATATTTGTAAAGGTGGAAGATTGGGTCAAAGATGCATGGATTTAATGCATGTGGGTTGCTATTAAATGTCCAAAAGTCAATTAAATATGTCAATAATTGATTTTGGCAATCCTAGGTAGGCTCCACTAAGTTGGGTTGACTAGGTTATGGTCCAAACAATTATTCGAATTGAATTGAATACCGAAAAGGCTATAAATGGGTCTCATGTGCCATTTGAAAATAAATAACACATGGAAACTCAATTAAGTGGAAGATAATTGGCATGTGCGTAGTAGGCTCAAAATAGATCAAAATCATATATTGGATCGTTTAGGTTGGGTCGATGTCGAGTCCCGAAATTAAGTTGGAAAGTACGACAAGTTTTACGGTAGATAATCTTTTGGCCTAATTTGACCCGAAAGTTGTGCGATAAAAATAAAATACAAGGAAACATGTATGAGTGGGACATGATATATCAAATTGAAGATAAACTTGTCTAAATCAATACTCATGCAGGAAGTTTCGAGGTATTGGCATTTATTGTACTAAAAAATCAAAGCTACAAAAAAGTATATATTATAATAAAAAATAATAGTAGAAAAAATTATCTATTAATAACTATATTAAATAAAATAATAAAATAAATAAAAAATAACTCTAAAAATCCAGGGGGCTTACATCCTTCAACAAAAAGGTTAAGGAAAGAGCATTCCAAATGGGTGACCTTGTGTTATCAGTTAGAAGACCGATGGTCATAACTCACAAGATGGCGAAAAAATTCCAACCTAAGTGGGAAGGCTCCTTTGTAGTAGAATTCGGTTATTCTAACGGCGACTATCGGCTCACAAAACTTAATGGAGACTTGCTAATGATGTCGATTAACGAGTTCCTCAAGAAGTACTATGTCTAGTCCTAGCGTGTACTTTTCTATTCCTAGTGGAGACAAATAAAGTACACTGTATCCCATCCCCATCTAAGCTTACTCCTCAAGCGAGTAAACATGTCCTCGGAGCCCAGACACACTAGGACATTTCCTTTCAAATTTTCCTAGTAGAAAATAATCACGTCCATATCACCTCTGAATTATTTTTCCTACAGAGTTATATCTTTCCCTATTCGCATAACCTCTAAGTAAGATAACTCTACTACAGTTCAATGTTTACCATGTCCATATTATCTCTGAGTAAACATTCTCACATAGTGACCTCTCTATTACTATCTCTCCAATAGAAAATGACCACGTCAATATCACCTCTGAGTTGGTTCTTGTGGCCCCACATAGTTCTTTCCATATTCTCATAAACCCTGAGTAAGTTGACTCTACTACAATCCAATGTTTGCCATGTCCACATCACCTTTGATTAAACATTTCTACCAATTGACTTTTCACCACCACGTCTAATAGTATTTGTCATCTCAACTTACCATGGCTAATTCTATGCGCGTTAAGGATATTAAGTCCACAAAAATTTCCCTAATGAGTTACTCTACCCTATTACGTTCATATTGCCTCTGATAGGACTTTTATTATCACAAATTCATAACACAAATGAGAAAAAATTATAAAGTCTTTATTTCTTTTCGTATAAAAGAAAACAAAAGGCCTACATTTCAAAAAAAAAAACAAAAAATAGAAATAAAAAGGACAATATAAGGCTACTGAGCAGTATTGGCACACAGTTCGCCAATTTGGTGCTTCAACATTTCGGTGCTGGCTTGGACGCTCGTCGTAGCTCGGTGTTCAGCCTCTTGTCTCGTGCCACATCGCTTTCGAAGGCAGCAAACTTCTCATAAGCAGCTGCCAACTCTGCCTTTTTATTGCTCAAATCGACATAATTTTAGGCATACTCCTCTCCTTGGCGACGGAGGGACGTCTGCTCGTCGGCCACCATTGTACATCAGCTTTTATGTTGGCCACCTTCTCCTGAAGCAGCCTGATCTGCTCACGATAGTCAGCAAGGCTCTTGGCCAAAATTTCTTGTAAGCAGGCGTGGGCTTCATCGGTCGTCGCCAACTTTAGATCCTTGGCACTGACCTCCACCACCTTAGGGTCAAGGGCCTCTTGGGGGGATAAATAAGCCGACTTAGCTTCCGAAACCTCGGTCGACACTTTTTTTTAGCTCTTTCGCCACCAGGGACCCAAATTCGTTCGATTGGAAAGCTTGAAGTTCGTAAGCAAATCTCTAGCTCATTCAAGGATACTTCAAGAGCATAGGTCGTATCCTCATATCTTGGATATGTTCCAAGTGACCCCAGCTGGAGCAACGCCAAAGCCTTGGCAAGGGTAAAAGATTGACCGTGCTCTAGGACACTAGAATACCTCGATGATGAGCTTAGCATAGTCATCTGCCTCGGCCAAAGACGAAGGGGTCATCGGTCGCATTTTCATCGAAAGTCCAGTGAAGGCCGGGACTGCGATAGGAGCAGGCACAGTCAGGATCGAAGGAGCCGAAGAAGGGAAAACGGTCATTATATGAGATGTTATCTCCCTAAAAGTCTGCCCTTTGCCATATTCTCAGATCCCAAAGCCAACCTTTTCACCGAAGGGCAAGTTTCTGTGGAGACGTGCTCTGACCTGACTTCTCCAAACCTGAGGTCTCTGGCAACACCGGTAGCTCCTCGAAGGGAATTGCTCTGATAACATCCCCTAATGGGGCAAGCACATAGTTAAAAATCTAGGGGGCATGAATGCCGCCATTATCTGACCCTGTTACGTCAGCAGTTGCGTACGAGACCAGATTCCATAAGAAGAAGTGACCTCCTTCTCTCTCACCTCGGCCTGGTAATCGAGCCCAGCCCCGGTCTTCTCTTCCCTATCTTGGGTAGCAGTATCACCGGTTATTACGCCCCCCACCTCCTCAGATTAGTTGACGAGCTCGAGGATGCTCTCTTGGAGCTCCCCTTTCCCTCCAATGTCAGCCTCAGCAGGGGCCTCCTGTACCTCCATTTTAGTCTCAAAAGGGCTTCAGGGTGTGGGGGCTCTTCTGCACCTCTCTCTCAGAATCACCGAGGGGCTTGTCGGCAAATTCCTCGACTGCCACCTCAACCTCAGTAAGAGACTTCTTAGGGCCCAACTAGGTTTCTTCCTGCTACATACCTACAAAGATTGCAGTAATACATGTTAGGCGAATAGAGCAGTATAACAGTATAATAAATTTAATCAACATGTAACTCCTCTTCCCGAAAATTTTTGAAAATATTTTTTATTATTTATTTGATTTAAATGGTGATTTTTAGATTTTTATAAATAATTATTTAGTTAATTACGTAAATGAGTTTAGCCATGGTTGAGTTTTGAAGTACAAAGTGATTAGAAATCGTGGCACGGATAGTGCAATGGCGTACTTTGACTAGTGTATTAGCCCTAGTAGGGAAGGCCGAGCCATAGTGACGTCATAACTAGGAAAACCAGGCCAAGTTACAACTTAATCCTTACCGAAGATTATATTTATTATTTAATTAGGGAACCCAGTTGTACCGAACCTGTCCAGATTGGGCCCAAGTCAAATCCAAGCCCATGTAGGCATGTAGTGGGACCAAATACGGCCTTGTAGACATGTTTGGTAAATGCAAATATTTTAGTATATATTTTTAGGAATTGTCAATTATTTTCTAAATATTTGTTATAGGTAGATTATAGGTATTATTATTAAATAGTGTTTTACCAAATTTGTATGATCTTCTGGAGCCAGTAGGTAGTGTGCATGTTATATCCATCAGAAACGACTTTTGGGCTATTTTAAATTGTCATTAGGATTTTTTTATTATCATTAATATTACTTTGTTGTTATTAAATGATAACGATTTATATTTATTAAATCATTTATAAATGATATGTATATATGTGTATATATATTTCTACAAATAAGACACTATACTATGAATATATATTATTAGGATATTATTTGGTTGCTGTGAATATTTATTGTTGTAGAGGTAGGTATGCATAATATATAAAGAGTTATATAAGAAAATATATTATATATGTGTGTATGTGTCTGTATATAAAAATATATACGATATACGTGTATATGTGTATGTATAGATAAATATACATGTATATGTTTTTTTTTCTTGTATGTGTATATATATATATATATATATATATATATATATATATATATATATATATATATATATATATATATATATATATATATGCTAATAATAAAGAGTTAAAAATAAGAAATAAAAGAAGCTAAACAAAAATAAAACAAAGGAAGCAGCAGCAGGCCCAGGCCAGCCCAGCCCAAGGCTCAGCCGACCGTGAGCCACCCCAGACAGTCATCGGCCGGCCAAGGATGGCACAGCAGCCGGGCGCAACAGAGAAGAGCCGCAACAGTAGGCTGCTGTGGGGGGGGGCAAATTCGCGAGGCAATTACTCGATGCATAGTCGATCGTTTGTCGACCCATCTTGTGAGGTATGTAGACAACCCATACAAATATATTTCCCTTCATTTAGTTCAAAATTAGATATGCTAGAATGGCCAGAAGATCGACGCAAAGATGTCAAAAAAACTGTCGAAATAAGGACACAATTTCGAACGATGAAACTATTTTGGAAGGCCGATTTCGGCCGTAACAGTGAGCGACTTAAGAACCTAATTGAACACAGTGGAAGACAACAGAAAGATAATTCAGTGAGAAAATCATGAAAACATGGGAAAGCAGTTTTCGAAAATCTCAAAAACACTCCGATACGACGTGCGTCCCGCCAATCCGGGCGACGTGGTCGCGAACCGAAAGCATAAAAAGGTGCGTATTGGCTTTGCGGATGTGTCGGCTTTGACGAAATTCAAATTGGTCGCGTGTGCGCGACGAATTTGATGCGTATCTGTCGAAATTTACCGTATCGGCCTCTGTGCAAATTTCTCAATTACTTTGTGCACGTTCGTCAGATCGAGACAAAACTTGTGCCAACAGGAACGTATTATTTTTCTGGTCCTGTATGCTAAGTTTGGTCCAATTCTGAGACAATTGATCGGATCGTCATTTTGTGGGCCCCACGATCCGATTTAACGGGCGATTTTGTGCACGGCCGACCGAAATCTAAAACTGGACATACCGTTGGATTCATATCATCAAAACGAATCCATAGACATATACTTTGATGACTCTAGAGACCATTAACTCTGGCACACTTTTTGGTACAAAGCGGGTCCAACGGCGGACACCGTTTTGGCCCAAAATTACTGTTTTGCCCTTGTGTCCAGAATAGGACTTAAGGACAGGTAATCTTAGCTAATTTGACTATTCTGGGAATTGTGGCAATGTTTGTTTCAGCTTTTGGAGACAGCTGTGATGATTTGGACTATATGGCTTAGCAATTGACTATATTTTGTTGGATCTGCGTGCAACCTCCAGGCAAGTATACCTTGCCTCCCTCTACAGTTTATTTACATGCATATTTCTATTATTATATAGTTTTACTTGTGGATTATTGACATGTGATTTGTACATCGTGTATGCTAGTATATATATATATATAGTCCTTATTATAGTTAGTTTTGTAGTTCATATTGGATATATGTATATATATTTCTTGTTCATAGTTAATTTTGTAGTTCATATTGGATTAGTTCTCTCGTGTATTTTGATTGGGTCGTGTCGTGTCATCACCTGTACTTGGTCTAAGTCGTATTGTGTCATAGGATGAATAAGTCATAACGAAATTGCTGTACCTTGAATTCATGAAGCTAACCTGCGAGTCCACACTAGGGGCGAGGGTTAGTAGTTATCTGTATCTTGATTTCGTGAAGCTAACCTGCGAGTCCACACTAGGGACAAGGGTTAGTAGTTATCTGTTCTGCACCTGCGAGTCCACACTAGGGGCAAGGGTGATTCTTGATGCTAGCCTGTGAGTCCACAATAGGGGCGAGGGTTAGCAATTGTTTCAAACCTGCGAGTCCACACTAGGGGTGAGAGTTTGAGTATCCATTGATCTTGTGACATGTTTTCTCTTGTTCTCATCCAGTAGTTCATTTATGCGTAGTGGTTCTTGTACCCGTGTTCATGATCATTATGTCAGTAGTCAGTTGTCACGATTCTGTCTCTTTTCCTGTTTATATCCTGTTTATACCCTATTTATATTATTGCATGATTAAACTGTTAGATAGACATGTTTTTATGTATCTTGCTATGCCCCCTGAGGACCTGATGATCTCTTCAGGTAGCTGATTGCATGGAGTTAGTTAGCGGCTAATGATGGTAGTGGTTACACCGACAGGGTTACAGGTATTTGCTTGTGATATTTCTTTATTATCTTTCCGTGCTTATATTCCATACCATGATATATTCTGCTTATTTTATAGACTCATAACATTCTTGGAGTCTAATCAAACAATATGCTAATGGGCTGCAGACCATGACCCATAATTGTTCACTTACGTTTTATATTCTTATTGTGGATTGAGATATAGATTGCGTTGCCATAGCCTTGACAGAATACCATAGCCTTGATAGAGTTTATTTATTCGAGTCGGGCAGGAGTCCGCTCGATACGCAGCTGGCTTGCTCACAAGCTCGCATCCGAAAAGCGGGTACGGGTCGTGACAAGTTTTTTTGGTGGTCCATGCAGGTCAGAGCATATCGTATCGGTTACATAACTGTACTGATACGAGCCTACGAATTTGAATAAACCCTTAGGAATCTCAATCCATACTGCTTTGAAAATTCTTCTAGAAATTCTTTACGTCTTTAAAAATCCCATATTTGCTCTCGATTATACTTCCTTGCTTTCCGTACTGTTGATTCTCGTCCCCTTTTATTTCGAGGTGATGAACGATCGTGCTGTCTAGGATTTATCAAAAATTCTTAAGTTATAATATAATATTGCTTGATTATTGAATATTTGGTTGTTTATAGGTATGAGGGATTATAGATGCCTACGCCCTAGAGATCTGTTGGTAGAATTGTTAACAACTAATTGGAAGGAGATAAGATTTTAGTGACCGTGTTTTAAGGAGTAGTGTGACCAAAGGTGGATAGAAGTCCTCAAGTATTCAGAGTTATAAAATGACTAAAGAAGGTTATAAAATATTTTTGAGAAATTAAATTTGAGGAGATTAAGGTGATAGTAGACTTTAAATTTTAAGGGATAGTCATGAATTAGAATTTCGAGGACAAACTTATTTTTAAGATGGGTAGATTTGTAACTCCTCTTCCCAAAAATTTTTGAAAATATTTTTTATTATTTATTTGATTTAAATGGTGATTTTTAGATTTTTATAAATAATTATTTAGTTAATTAATACGATAAATGAGTTTAGCCATGGTTGAGTTTTGAAGTACAAGGTGATTAGAAATCGTGGCACGGATAGTGCAATGGCGTGCTTTGACTAGTGTATTAGCCCTGGTAGGGAAGGCCGAGCCATAGTAACGTCCTAACTAGGAAAATCAGGCCAAGTTACGACTTAACCCTTACCGAAGATTGTATTTATTATTTAATTATATTATTGAGTTTTAGGGAACCCGGTTGTACCGAACCTGTCCAGATTGGGCCCAAGTCAAATCCAAGCCCATGTAGGCATGTAGTGGGACCAAATACGGCTTTGTAGACATGTTTGGTAAATGCAAATATTTTTGTATATATTTTTAGGAATTGGCAATTATTTTCTAAATATTTGTTATAGGTAGATTATCGGTATTATTATTATTAAATAGTGTTTTATAAAATTTATATGATCTTCTGGAGCCAGATATGTAGTGTGCATGTTATATCCATCAGAAACGACTTTTGGGCTATTTTAAATTGTTATTAGGATTTTTTTCATTATCATTAATATTACTTTGTTATTATTAAATGATAACGATTTATATTTATTAAATCATTTATAAATGATATGTATATATATGTGTATATATATTTCTATAAATAAGACACTATACTACGAATATATATTATTAGGATATTATTTGGTTGCTGTGAATATTTATTGTTGTAGTGGTAGGTATGCATAATATAAAAAGAGTTATATAAGAAAATATATTATATATGTGTGTATGTGTATGTATATAAAAATACATACGATATATAAATACCTATGTATATATATATATATATATATATATATATATATATATATATATATATATATATATATATATATACATAGGTATTTATATATATATATAGATATATATACATGCTAATAATAAAGAGTTAGAAATAAGTCATAAAAGAAGCTAAACAAAAATAAAACAAAGGAAGCAGCAGCAGGCCCAAGACAGGCCAGCCCAGCCCAAGGCTCAGCCGAGCAATCACCAAACCAGCCAGCCGAGCGCTGAGTCCCCCACCCCCTGTTCGTTTCTCAGCAAGTATATATATATATATATATATATATATATATATATATATATATATATATATATATATATATATATATATATATCGAGAAGATGAGAACATCGAAACCCTAAACTCACATCGCCCCCTGGTGACTACGGTCGCGCGCGCTACCCTGCACCGCCATACGCCGCCCCAGCCAGTCATCAGCCGGCCTAGGATGGCACAGCAACCGGGCGCAACAGAGAAGAGCTGCAACAGTAGGATGCTGTAGGGGGGCAAATTTGCGAGGCAATTACTCGATGCATAGTCCATCGTTTGTCGATCCATCTTGTAAGGTATTTAGACAACCCATACAAATATATTTCCCTTTATTTAGTTCGAAATTAGATATGCTAGAATGGCCAGAAGATCGACGCAAAGATGTCGAAAAAACTGTCGAAATAAGGACAGAATTTCGAACGATAAAACTGTTTTGGAAGGCCGATTTCGGCCGTAATAGTGAGCGACTTAAGAACCTAATTGAACACAGTGGAAGACAACCTAACCAAGATGGAAACCCTATCACTAGATTAAATCCTAGTTAATTATACAGAAAGATAAGTCAGTGAGAAAATCATAAAAAACATGGGAAAGCAGTTTTCGAAAATCTCAAAAACACGCCAATATGACGTACGTCCCGCCAATCCGGGCGACGTGGTCACGAACCGAAAGCATCGAAAGGTGCGTATTGGCTTCGCGGACATGTGGGCTTTGACGGAATTCAAATTGGTCGCGTGTGCACGACGAATTTGATGCGTATCCGTCAAAATTTACCATATCGGCCTCTGTGCGAATTTCCTAATTACTTTGTGCACATTCGTCAGATTGAGACAAAACTTGCGCCAATAAGACCGTATCGTTTTTTTGGTCCTGTATGCCAAGTTTGGTCCAATTCTGAGACAGTTGATCGATCGTCGTTTTGTGGGCCCCACGATCCGATTCAACGGGCGATTTTATGCACGGCCCACTGGAATCCAAAACTGGACATACCGTTGGGTTCATATCATTAAAACAAATCCGTTGACATATAGTTTGACGACTCTAGAGACCATTGACTCTGACATGCTTTTTGGTGCAAAGCGGGTCCAATAACGGACATCGTTTTTGCCCAAAATTACTGTTTTGCTTCTGTGTCCAGAATTAGACTTAAGGACAGGCAATCCTAGCTAATTTGACTATTCTAAGAATGTTGGCAATGTCTGTTTCAGCTTTTAGAGATAGCTGTGATGATTTGGACTATATAGCTTAACAGTTGACTATATTTTGTTGGATCTGCGTGCAACCTCCAGGCAAGTATACCTTGCCTCCCTCTACAGTTTATTCACATACATATTTCTATTATTATATAATTTTACTAGTGGATTATTGACATGTGATTTGTACATCGTGCATGCTAGTATATATATATATATATAGTCCTTGTTATAGTTAGCTTTGTAGTTCATATTGGATATATATATATATATATATATATATATATATATATATATATATATATATATATATATATATATATAGTTATTGTTCATAGTTAATTTTGTAGTTCATATTGGATTGTTTCTCTCGTGTATCTTGATTGGGTCGTGTTGTGTCATCACCTGTACTTGGACTGAGTCACATTGTGTCATAGGATGAATAAGTCATAACAGAACTGATGTACCTTGAATTCATGAAGCTAATCTGCGAGTCCACACTAGGGACGAGGGTTAGTAGTTATTTGTATCTTGATTTCGTGAAGCTAACCTGCGAGTCCACACTAGGGGCGAGGGTGATTCTTGATACTAGCCTGCGAGTCCACATTAGGGGCGAGGGTTAGTAGTTGTTTCAAACCTGCGAGTCCACACTAGTGGCGAGGGTTTGAGTATCCATTGATCTCGTGACATGTTTTCTCTTGTTCTCATCTAGCAGTTCATTTATGCGTAGTGGTTCTTGTACCCGTGTTCATGATCATTATGTCAGTAGTTAGTTGTCATGATTCTGTCTCTTTTCCTATTTATACCCTGTTTATATTATTGCATGATTAAACAGTTAGATAGGCATATTTTTATGTATCTTGCTATGTCCCCTGAGGACCTGATGATCTCTTCAGGTAGCTGATTGCATGGAGTTAGTTAGCGACTCATGATGGTAGTGGTTACACCGACAGGGTTACATGCATTTGCTTATGATATTTCTTTATTATCCTCCCGTGTTTATATTCCATACCATGATATATTCTGCTTATTTTATAGACTCATAACATTCTTGGAGTCTAATCGGACAATATGCTAATGGGCTGCAGACCATGACCCATAATTGTTCACTCATGTTTCATATTCTTATTGTGGATTGAGATATAGATTGTATTGCCATGACTTGGCAGTATACCATAGCCTTGAAAGCGTTTACGTATTTGAGTCGGGCTGGAGTCCGCTCGATGCGTAGCTGGCTTGCTCACAAGCTCGCGTCCAAAAAGCGGGTGCGGGTCGTGACAAGTTTTTTTGGTGGCCCATGTAGGACCTTTCTTTCTAATAGGCGATTCACAAATGTGGAATAAACTAAAGCCAAAGTATCCGTGACACATCGCTAACCAGGCACCCAGGACGCAGCACCCGTAAGGAGTAGGATGGCCCATCTCGTGCATAAGTAAAGACATCCCTCTTATGGGAACTTGAGGCTATTATCAAGTGCCTGGCTAATGCTCCCCCTTGGGTTAGGATAAGTTTCCATTTCATCCTTCTCCTCGAGGCAAAGCAAGTGAAGGCCGAAAGCGGCAGTTGACATTCGGTCTTCGGTACATACAACCGAAGCTCGTTCTCCTCAAAGTACTAGTCGTCTTTGATCTTCAAGATCTCGGGGTCATAAGAGGCCACCTTATCCCCAAAAAAAAACTGAGGCTTCTTAAACGAAGTCTCGGTACCATCAGCTGTACGGAACTTTCCCCTTTCAATTATGGCTTCGAGGAAGACAAAGTGTTGAGTCTCAATCTGCACCATCCTTTGAGGCGACTGATCCTTTAAAATGATGGCCTTATCAGGGTTCACCACCTCCTTGTTATAGTCCAAGCCTACTTGGCACAATGAGCAATTAAACAAGACCTCGTCCAAAGTTAGCATCACCATGGACACTGCAAAGAAACAATCAAAAAGTTAAAAAAAGTCATAAAGCAAAAAAATGACGTAAAAATCATGCGCCATCTCTTAATGACGCATGAACTCAATAAAAACAAAGCCTCAGTGCAACATGAGATAAAGCTATCTTAAGCAATGTCAATGCACACTAAAAGCATGCACATGGTAGATTACCCACATATGCGTAAGACTGTGCATCAATGCATCTTCTGGACAAGTGTTAATTCGCATCTATAAGGCTATGCTTCAGTGCATCATGCGGACAGAAGTCCATGCACATCCACAAAATGAAGCTTCAGCACATCTTCTGGACAAAAGTCTATGTGCGTCGGCTGTGTAAAACCTCAGTGCATCTACAGAATGAAGCTTCTCAGCCTCGTCCATGTGCATCGACATTGGAATTGGTCGGCACGTGTTCCAGATGGTCACCCATCTACGTGCCTAACCATGTACAAGTATCTCTTTGTTCGAAAAGTAAACTCCTTGGCAGCGACCCACCTTTGACCTCCTCACGGACGTCGGAGTGTGTCATATCGACAACCCCCGACTCCTCGACGACGACCTCTGAAACCTTCCTTTTGCCTTTCCCATGCTTATACCAGTAGCCGTAGCCTTAGAAGTTTTGGGAGCAATGGAAAGGAGTTAGGGTTTTGAGAGGAAGGAAGTCAGAGAAGAAGAAGAAGACGGAGGGTTTTTTGAGTATTGGAAAGTAAAAGCTATCTCTTTCCCTTAAGTGCCTATTTACAGACCTAAAAATGCGTGTAGCCAGATAAAGACAAGCTGTGCAGCCGCCGCTTCGAAGATTGAGCCAAATCAAAGAGTTCTAATCCTAACAAAGATTTTATAGCCTCTCAGATCGACTATGCGCCAAGAAGGCCATGCACAGACAGATTATGCTCCATGAGATGAACAATTCTATGTGCTTGAAACCCTACTGCCCATGCTTCTTGCTCAAAGCATTTCAAACTTTGCTTAAAGTTTAAAAAACTTTGAAGGGGGTCTTGTAGAAGTATAAAAAAATTGAGCCGTGTGCCTTACCAATCATGCACATCCAAAACAATATGCTCAAACGACACCACAAAGAATAGATGCAACCAAGCAACCCATGTGCCAAAACCCCATGCACCTAGATGATCATGCGCCTAAGTCACTGTCACGCCCCCGAACCAGAATACCAGAGAACGGGGGAGTGACTCAGCCAGCTACGTATTACGGGTAGATGAATACCGTATAAAACGATCAATGTTGTCTAAAAGACGAGGGGGTGCATACTACATGAAAGTCTCACTAGGGTTACTTGACATCTATTGTCTCAATCATTCAAACAAGAAGCAATAAAAGAGAACATGTAAGATAAAACAGTAAGGCATCCCAAATGCTCAGTCAAAATATTCTTGAGATCTGGCTGTACAAAACATAGCCAGATGATATAGCAAGGTATACAAAATTGTTATCAGCTGCAGTCTGACTTAGTTACAATTATGTAAAGGTAAGTGCAAGACAGTCCGACTAACATGTCGGTGCCAAGTGGCAAAATGTAAAGTAAGTAGCAAAATGAGCAGGGAAGTAAAGAACCCACTCGTGTCCTCCTGCGATCATCCCTCTAGTATTGACCATCTTGGAGGTAGAAATAAGCTGAGTCCTCGGGAACTGGCTCTAAATCTGGCCATGCAAAACCAGAGAGGTTAGACCTCTAATAGCAAGAACCACAAGGAAGCACGATATGAGAACTAAAAACTAGTGATAAGAGTTAAGAATATAATAATAAGTCTCCGTTTTCTACTGGGATTCACACAACATCACGATACTTCAAACCAACTTTCCAACCAAACAAGGACATAAGTTGACCCGTCATATTCTGACATTCTGATCATCTCAGTAGTTAACAGAGTAGGTACAATACACAAACGAATCAATTTAAATGGTCATGCAACTACTATGGCTTGCTACTGTAAGTTCCAAGTTGTCCTGGAAATATGCAATAAGGGATTCCTTAGTTCTTACTATGTGCAAGCAAGGCTAGTCTACCCAATAATCAGTTGCACCGGTCATGAATTAGACGAGTCCCAGCGGGACGCTCGTCATCAGTATACAGTAAATAAATATAAGCAGATACCGCTCCCTGTCCGTGTGGCAGATTTGCAGTATCTGTGGGAACCAGTCGGCATATCGGGACACTAATTGTCCCAAGGATGGCTGCCATATAAGAACTCGGGAATCCATTCTCTCCATACAATCGTTATTTTATTTAACTTAGTAGTCCCTATATTAATTGAAATCCCATGTCGTGGATCATGGTCATTCAGAATGAGTACTTTCGTACAAAGTACGATATGCACAACTCTACAACGATACCCGTGTGGTTAGGTTGTAGGTCTTACATAGCATAATACAATAATCAAACCTACCCACAGAATAATCATGCCTTGACTGTAAAGTACACATACCATTTTTGTAGAAAATTAGTTGAAGCCTGCACGTGTCCATATGTCAATGTTCGGGATCGGCTAATCGATTGCAATGGTCCATAGTTAATATGAACGTGTCTCATTCAGTTTCAGTAAGATGACTAGCCAGTCTTTTTAGTTTCCACTAGGAACGCATGATCAATCATTTAGTCAAGGTAACAATCAATGTCAATTTGTGCCAAGGCATGAAAGTCAAACTAGTATTTAGCATGGTCGAGTCTATAACTCTCAGGGTTAAATTCCAGTCATACTGGGTATCCATAAACCAATCGGGACACAGGGCACATTCTACACCACAATATGTATTTAAATATTAGCATATCATGATTATATCGAGTTCATGTCAAAAAGACGTAAGGATATAGTAAGGGATGCCATGTACGCCCAAGGAGTACGCTCAATGAATTATGCCAAGCCAGAAGAGTACGCTCAATGAAATACGCGTAAAGGAAATTTACGCTTGAGGGAAGTTTACGCATGAAGGAATAAAGCTTACGCGTAAAGGAGCACACTCAATAAAGAAATAAAGTGGCGCATAAAAACTCGTCTTACGCCAAGCCAGAGGAGTACGCGTAAAAATAACGTTACGCATAAAAACTCGTACGCGTAAAGAGTCAAGGTTTACGCATGAATCTTGTATGAGTAAAGTGTAGTATTGCGCGTAAAATATGTACACGTAAAGGATAACATTACGCGTAAAATATGTACGCGTAAAGGATTAATTTTTTTGCATGAATGAGTATGCATAAAGAGTAGCATTACGCATAAATCTTGCATGCGTAAATGATTAAAGTTTATGCATGAATGAGTATGGGTAAAGAGTAGCATTACACATGAATCTTGTACGCGTAAAGGATTAAAGTTTACGTATGAATGAGTATGCGTAAAGAGCAGCATTATGCATGAATCTTGTATAATGTTTACGCGTAAATCAATACGCGTAAAGGAAATACGCCAAGCCAGAATAGTAGACTTGCGTAATCCAGATTCACGCTGACACGATTGATCGTGGGTGTAGAGCTTGATATTACGCGGGCACGTGTAACATGGACGTAAGAATTTCCAGAACTCCAATTCCTATGAAACTTTCAATCTAAGCCCAAAATGGGATTCCATAGGTCAGAATGGCGTATAACACAAATCTCACAATCTGGAACGAACAAAACTTGAAAATAAGGAAGTTTGATAGATCAAAACCCACAAAATCCGAAAATGGTAATTTCTAGATCTACTAAAAATGAAACTTCAAAATACAAAATGCCAAGTTCTAAACTGTCTTAGGATCACGAGAGGAAGATAAATGAACCATAAAAATATGGATTCTCATGTGGAGCAAGATGTACTTGCCTATGGGCTTGGTAGGTGGAGAGAGTTATGAGGAAGAAGAAGAGTAAATGAGAAAGAAGAAGTAATGAAGAGAGAGAAAGGATTAGGCTTTAAATGGAGATGAGGGGGTTGGTCGGGTTCATGGTGAACCACCAAAATCCAAAAATAAACCAACCCAAGCCGAACCCAAGAGCAAAGCAAAAGCAAAAAATAAAATATAGAAAAATAATTAGTATGAAATTAAAGGAATTAAATACAGAACAAATACATGATAAATATTAAATAAATACATTTAAGCAATATACGTATTAAAATACGCCTTTGGGAACGGAGAGTGACATCTCTACCCTTCTTAGAAAAATTATATCCTCGAAATTTTAAATCCAAGCAGGATAGAAATATCAGGGCCAAACTAATCTAAGTACAACAATTTTAGCGAGCAAACAGTCATCTTACAATACCAATAGCAAGTAATATCTCTATGTTTATCAATCGATGACACCAAGCAATTTCTACTCATAGGGTGATAAGCATGAGGAATCAAGACAATCAAGGTACACGAAAAGAAATATACCTTACGAGTCAAATAGGTACGGATACCATGATCGGATATCATCCTCACGTTCCCACGTTGACTCTCCTAAGGAGTGATGACCCCAAGCAACACGGACAAAGTTAATTGTTCGATTTTTGAGTATCTTCTCCCTTCGGTCCAAAATAGACACCGGCTATTCCTCGTAAGACAGGTTGGTACCAACAACCAGCTCAGAATGATCGAGGATATGGCTTGGGTCCGATACATATCTATGCAACTGAGATATATGAAACACATCATGTACCTCTCGTAACGAAGGTGGAAGGGATAAACGATAAGCAACATCGCCTACCCTATCAAGGATAGCAAATGGGCCAACGTATCGCGGACTTAACTTCCCGCGAATGCTAAATCTAATGACCCTACGAGTAGATGAGATCCGCAAGAACACGTGGTCCCCAACAGAAAATTCTATTGGCCTACGATGCTGGTCTGCCCAATGACGATGCCGATCTTGCGCAACTCGAAGTCGCTCCCTAATCCCCTTAACCACTTCAACCGTCTAAACAATCATCTCTAGGCCTAACATCTTCCTCTCCCCAATATCATCCCATGCCAGTGGCGACCTACACTTCTTACCGTATAGTGCTTCAAATGGTGCCATCTGGATACTGGCTTGATAACTGTTGTTGTACGAATCGACTAAATGCAGGTGACTCTTCCAAGACCCTCCAAAATCTAGGTGCAAGCTCGTAACATATCTTTTAAAGTCTGAATTGTTCTTTCTGATTGTCCGTCCGTTTGTGGATGGTAAGTCGTACTAAATCTTAACTTGGTACCCTGACTATGATGTAAACTCTTCCAGAAATGTGACATAAAATGGGTATCTTTATCTGACACAATACTGACAGGGACCCCATGCTGCCTGACTATCTGCTGCATATACAATTCTGTCAACTTTTCTGTAGATTGCCCTACTCTAAAGGAAGAAATATGCCACCTTCGTAAGTCGATCCACTATTACCCAAATAGCATCCTTACCACTTGGTGATCTCGGTAAACCGGTCACAAAGTCCATGGTGATATGTTTCCACTTCCATTCCAGAATAAGAAGCGGTTGTAATAATCCAGCTGGCCTTTGTTGTTCTGCCTTCACATCCTGACATATCAAGCAACGAAAAATAAATCTAGCTAGAGAAATCCTCAACTGAGGTACAGCAGAATGAAATAACATAAGTTAATAACTTCCAGTCTCAACATCTCTAGAATATACAACTCTGAAATTAAGGACAACAACTAATCATAAAAAGAAGAACAGCCTAGACTATCTATGCTAAACATGGGTATCATCCTCAGCAGCTGCCTGAACCTCCCCAGGGGTCCAAGTCGCGAGTGTCATCTAGGCAAGCTCCAAAGTAAGGGGTACAGGGTTCCTCATCATCCTCTGTAAAATTTTTAACAGGTCCAGTCAGGACGGAAGCAAGCACAATATATCTCACACAGGTCATAAAAGGTTAGAGAATATAAGCATGCAAGAGAGTACGATACATGAAACTGAAAGAAAGTACATGATGTAAACAGAGAGAGAACTGTAATAGAAATATCTACTATAAGTAGAGAGCTACCAGTGACTAGTGATTTAGAGTACAAGGTCGACATGTGAACGGCTGGATTTACACATGGCTATACTAAAGAGGTGTACATGGCTATACTACTTTGGAATTGTTCACATGACTATTTATACTGCCTTATACGCCAATCAATACACAAGGATCCAGACAAGTTATGTTACGTACATGGTTTTCATATGAAGCCCATAGATGGGTGTACATGAAGAATACATGAGGGCTCAGAAACTGAGTGCACATAAATTCCACATGAAGGCCCATGAAGGGTGCACATAAAGTATAAGTTATCCATGAATACATGAGAAACATGACCGAACATGATAGCACATGAGAGTACACGAGCGAGCACGAACGAGCATAAAGCACGTGAGAAACATGAATAACATGAGAGCGAGGAATACACGATGTACATGAAACACACGACACGATGTATCCGATGCTCCCGAGGGGGATAACAACGCATGAAAGGATCCATATAGTACCAATCCATGATAATATCGTGACAGCATCAAATAAGGTAAACTAGAACAGGAATATAATTCTAAGTAAGTTATGAAATGATCAGAGAATGTAATCGCCTAGTATCTGAATGTCTGAAGTAAATGTACTATCCGAGATGAGGTACCTGACTCCTAGTTAGAGCAACACAAGTCAAGATGTATACAACGGATGATAATTATAATCTATAATGCATCTGCATGCTGTCTAGGTCAAACTAGACTAAATTCAACCCTTGGTCAACTCCAGTCAACTATACTAGTCAAGGCTAGGTCAACTAGGTCAAACTTAACCCAAATAAGTCTGATAAGTCTCACTAGGCCTAACTAAGCCTAGTCTAGCAATCACACACCAATCAAAAGGCTATACAAGCCAAACACAAGCCATCACATTCAATATTATACATAAGAGAAGGAAGCTAGCATGTACGCTATGTGTGTGTGTGTGTGAGCAAAGAGGTGTACATGGAAGAGGATAGACTAGCTAAGTTGTAACTAACATGCATCTATATCCTACAATTATCTATATACATCATGGAAATCATTTAGAGAGGGTTACAAGGCATGGTGGTTACATATATGAAATCTGAATCTAACTATCATTCAATAACAGGGTTAAGGGTTAACATTTACATATTAATATATATATATATATATATATATATATATATATATATATATATATATATATATATATAAATTAAGATAGTAACATACATTTCTTACATATACATATATATCTAATTTGGCATAGATAATCTCAAATACATAGATAGGCTACAATATAATATATGCATCTCATATATATAGATATATATATATATATATATATATATATATATATATATATATATATATATATATATATATATATATATATATATTTATATATATATATAAAATATAATATATATATATATATATATATATATATATATATATATATATATATATATAATATAAATATATATATATATATATATATATATATATATATATATATATATATATATATATATATATATATATATATATATATATACATGTATATATTCATTACATAGGGATAGATAGAGGCATATGTGATAGTGTACATGTGTGTGTGTGTTGAGAGTGAGGCATGACAGGGTAGTGTGATACAAGGGTGTGATGTGTTAATAAGAAATGTGTGTGTGTAAATAAAGTTCAATTGGTAGTTATTTATGAGGGCTAAGAGTGTGTATTAGTGATATGTACATGTGATGATGGGGGTATCATGTTATATGTGTGTGTGTGTACATGGTGTGTAAACTGGGAAAACAGTGGTTGTCAAGTGAAGGACTCGGTTCTCAGTTTTGTGACAGAAAAAAATATAATAGAGTGTGTGTGGGGGGTACAAGCTAACAGTGTGCCTATATTTCTGTTAAAAATGGGTTTAAAGATCAGAATTTCAAAACAGGCAACATATGTTAGTCTAACAGTGAAATTATAGCAGTTTACACATCAATTCAATCCATTCGAAACCCAATTATCATGTGGAAACCTAATTGATATGCAAATCAAAATGTGCCAACATGAAGTACATGTGTTTGCGTGTCAAAGGGATGCATTCGTGTCCAACAAACAGGACACGAGGTGTCCAAGTCAATCAAAACACACAG
Source organism: Iris pallida (assembly GCA_029216955.1). Taxonomy (NCBI): domain Eukaryota; kingdom Viridiplantae; phylum Streptophyta; class Magnoliopsida; order Asparagales; family Iridaceae; genus Iris; species Iris pallida. Next base: position 18,482,213 of record JANAVB010016195.1, read on the forward strand.
GCACAGTTCTGTGCTCAGAGCCGCCTCGTACAGCCGTGTCGAATTGATTTGGACTCGACACAGAGATCGAGAGGCCACGTGCTCGTGTCCAGTGATAGAGTGGGTCTAGGGCTAAAGGATAGGTACCCTGAATTGGGTCGGGGATGTGTCGTGTTCGAATCACAGGTGCGTATCAGTGAGGCACTGTCGCGCGCTTGCACGCTGTGCGTGATCCGTGCGTACGGGATTTCTCCTCGTATGGTGAACGATATGCTCCCAAATTTTGGGAGCATAGTATCAGTCGTTGCCCCAACGACTCCACAAAATTTCACGTGTCCTGGTGTCCCGTGCATCGAGATCTCAGTGTCGGGTAGCAGGGGATACCCTAACCTGCGCGCGAGGCTGTGTCCACGCCATTGTATGGACACGACACGACGCAAAAACATGGTTTAGGTTTAGGGAAATTAGAAGACACATTAAAAATAATATTTTTGTTCAAAAAGTTTTCCAAAAACAGTAAAAAGAATCCTCACAGGCATTTCATCAAACACATGTGTACAAGTCATGATACGTGTCCGATACGGACTCCAAACGGATACGAATCGACACAAATCCAATACCTACGGCTAGGGTACACCTAGGGCTTCCTATCCATGCAAAGAAAATGAAATTTGGTGGAGGGAATAGGGATTTACCTATATGTGCAATTTGCATAAAAAAGCTTCAAAAGGGGATGGTTCTTCGTAATGGCCAAGTGCTCCAAATTGGTCCCAAACTGAAATGCCTCTCCACCAACAGTCCATAAACACCAATTAGAACCCAATGCAAAAGACTAGGATGAAAAATGAGGTTAAATGAATAAAATGGAAATTTTGAAGAAGGGAACAAACCTTGGTTTTTGCCAAATGGAGAATAATATAAAAGAGGCAAGAACATTCAAGGAGGAGATTATTTATAGGAAGGGAAATCCCTATGGCTGGTCCTAATGAGTGAAAATTAGGGTTAGGGTTACAAGTCATGGGCCATGGGCCAAGTCACATGAGAAATGGGCTCTCCACCTTAGCCTTAAGTCCAACATTAAAACCTTCCTAATTTCTCAAGAGCTAAATCACTCAAGTCAAAACCAAGTCGACTTAAGTTAGATTAGGGTCTCACCATGCTAATCAAGTCACCTTAACTAGAGTCAACATCTAGGTTAGTCTCCTATGTCACAACTAGCAAAAGTCAAATCAACAATCGTCAATCCAATAAATAAATAAATATTTCTAATAAGTCAAAATGACCAAATTACCCCTAGGCTAAAAATGATAATTAGATATTCAAAATCACATAGTTAGGGTCTAGGGCAGACAGTCTCTACGGTTTCACTAGCTGCACATCAAATCACAAGTCATGATATTTAGATAGTTTTAAAATGATTAAAAATCATCAAAAATCATATTATTAATTAAATATCATAATTAAATAAATTAAAACACAAAATTTCAAAATTACCCTTATTTTAGAAAATTGGGTGTTATATGTCCACCCGATCACCGTACAAGTAATGCCTCCATAGCTTCAAAACAAATACTACTGCTGCCAACTCCAAGTCATGAGTCGAATAATTCTTCTCGTAGTCCCGAAGTTACCTAGATGCATACGCTATCACCTTCTCATGTTGCATTAGGACACACCCAAGTCCTTTCCCTGACGTATCACAATATATATTAAAACCTCCGGGTCCAACTGGTAATGTAAGAATAGGTGCCATGATCAACTTCTGCTTCAAATTCTTAAATGATACCTAGCACTCTGCCGACCAAATGAATGGCACATCCTTCCATGTCAAGCGGTTTATGGGTGCTGAGAGTCTTGCAAAGTCTGATACGAACCTTCTGTAATATCCTGCTAATCCCAAGAAACTACGCACATCTGCTACGGTCTTAGGTATTGGACAATTCTCTACTGCTTCTACCTTCTTGGGATCCACTACTACTCCAGTCCCTGATATGATGTGCCCCAAGAATAAAATATGATCAATCCAAAACTCACACTTACTGAGCTTGGCGTACAACTGGTTCTCTCTCAGAGCCTGTAACACTTTCTTGAGGTGATCTTCATGCTCTTCTTTACTAGCTGAGTATACAAGAATGTCGTCGAGGAACACAACGACAAATTGATCTAAGTACGGCATAAAGATACGGTTTATCAAATCCATAAATATTGCTGGAGCATTGGTCAAACCAAACGGCATTACTAAGAATTCGTAATGCCCGTACTTGGACCTGAATGTCGTCTTGGGAATATCCTCTTTTCGAACTCTCACTTGATGATACCATGATCGAAGATCTATCTTGGAGAAAATCCTTGCTCTGCTCAATTGATCAAACAAGTCGTCGATCCTTGGTAGTGGCTAATTATTCTTTACTGTTGCCGCGTTGAACTTTCTGTAGTCAATGCACAATCTTGATGACCCATCCTTCTTTCCTACAAGTACTACTGGTGCTGCCCATGGTGATTCGCTAACTTGAATGAACTTCTTTTTCTTTAGTTCCTCTATGTGCAGATATACCTTGGCCTGCTCTGAATCTGCCATTCTGTAAACTTGATCTGATATCGATTTAGTTTCAGGTGCCAATTCTATACTGAACTCAATATCCCTAACCGGTGGTAGACCTAGAAGTTCTTTGGGAAATACATCTAGAAACTCTTCAACTATCTTCGAAACTTGAACTTCTTCCATTGCCGTCACTACTCCTTCTTCTTGTTGAGTTGCCACTGATCTGACTAAGGTAAACCGCTCCATGCCTAGAATATTAAAAGATACACTTCCTCTACGACAATCTATTGTCGTATGACTGTCTTTCAGCCAGTCCATATCTAAGATAACGTCAAAATTTCCAACAGAAAATTCTATCAACCTGGCGGGTAAGGAACGCCTACAAACTACAACTCTATACGCTAGAATAACCCTACTAACTCCTACGAGCCCATTACCAGTGAGTATATTCAACCTCCCTGGCAATGTCTCAAATTCTATTCCTAGTCGTGTCGTAAATTGTGCAGATATAAATGAGTGTGATGCTCCTGAATTAAAAAATATTACTGCGGGATATGAGGCGACGAAAATGTTACTTGCCACAACATCTTCCGATGCCAATGCCTCTTCTAAGGACAGATTGAATGCCTACCCTCGGCCTCCTTGTTGGTTCCTATGCTGCGGTCTAGTTTGGTATTGCTGCTGGCCCCTGCCTTGGTGATGCTGGGATGGTCTTTATTGTTGCTGCTGCATCGGCGGCCCCTGCTGCCGAAACATCTGAGCCTGTGACATCATCGGGCGTTGTGCCAGTGGCCTCACTGCTACCGCTGGTCCTTGATACTGGCCTGCCCCTGGTGCTGGCAGCACAGGGAATTGTTGTACTAGTCCTCCTGACCTCGAACTCATGGGACAGGTGGAAACCTAATGATCTAGACTTTTACATACCAAATATTGTCCGTTCAATGCCCGACACATGCCTCTAGTGTGCCCTGCCTTCCCATAATAGGTATAGCCCACTGGGGGTTACTGGTTCTTCCTCTGTTGCTGCTGCTGCTGCTGTCTTGTTGATGGTGTTGGCCCTCGTATCGCCACATCGTGAATGCGAATGCCAGAGGATGGTACTGTTATTCGGGGCGCTACTCCCCCTCCTCCTTCAATCTGATTGTAAGATCTCTTTTGACTTGCAGTCCTTGCTGTGATCCTCTGGATGGTGATCTCATGCCTTCGGGTTGTCGTCAATACCTCATCGAAAGTCTGGTAGTTGTGTCCCTCTATCAATTACAATAGTTCAAGATGAAACCCTTGCTGAAACCTAATAGCCCTCTGGCTCTTTGTTGCCACCATCTCCGGGACGAACCTACTCTATCTGCAGAACTCTGCTTCATAAGCGTCCACTGTCTTTCCAGTCTGCTTGAGGTTGATAAACTTCTGTTGTAGCTCAAACTGTACCACAACTCCGTATTACTTCGTCTTGAACCTTGCAGTAAAATTATTCCAAGCTATATGACGTCTGATGCCCACTTCTTTCGATTCCTACCAATCACGTGCGAGGTCCTGAAGTAACAACTTCACTAGATCTATACGTTCTTCCGTCGGTACCTTAGCCGCTGTCAAAATAGCCTCGATGTCCTTAAGCCATGCATCTGCTGAAATGGCATCTTTCGTGCCCTCGAAACGACGAGAGTTGTACTTGCAAAATCTGGTTGATGCTCCTGAATCTGTCCTCACCCCTCTTTCCAAAGCCGTTTGCAATCCTTGGTTGAGTAATACATTCTACTCTTGTAGCCGAATGTATATGTGTTGCTGAGCCAACATCTGATGTTGTTGAGTAGCCATCATCCCTCTTATGATTTTCGAAAGGGCTGGTGTGTCTACTGCCATAGGGGTAGGCGAAGATGTGGTGGTGTTAGAACCTCCGGATACTGCGGTCCAGCTGTTGGTTCTACTATCACCTCTTCTTGGATGTTCTCTTGAGGCAGTACTGTCCTTTGTTGCTGACCAGCATGGTCATGTTGTTCATGTTGCCCTTGTTGTTGTTGTCCAACTCTGACATGTGCAGATGAGGTGCCCCTAAGAAAAGGGACAAGAGAACAATCAAATGACCGGACGGGAAAGATCATTGAAGTCAAAGGATACCAGAATGTCAAACTAGGGTCGAGAGTAACGAATCATGAGATCAAGGGGAAACATGTGTGATTGAGACATCCTATAAATTAAAAACCCCACAAGTCTAAAATTAGACCTGCATGGGCCACCACTAAAACCTTGTCACGCCCCAGAACCAGAATACCGGAGAGCGGGGGAGTGACTCAGCCAACTACGTATTACGGGAAGATAAATACCGTATAATACGATCAATACTGTCTAAAAAACGAGAGGATGCATACTACATGAAAGTCTCACTAGGGTTACTTGACATCTATTGTCTCAATCATTCAAACAAGAAGCAATAATAGAGAACATGTAAGATAAAGCAGTAAGGCATCCCAAACGCTCAGTAAAAATGTTCTTGAGATCTGGCTGTACAAAATATAGCCAGATGATATAGCAAGGTATACACAATTGTTATCAGCTGCAGTCTGACTTAGTTACAATTATGTAAAGGTAAGTGCAAGACAGTCCGACTAACATGTCGGTGCCAAGTGGCAAAATATAAAGTAAGTAACAAAACGAGCAGGAAAGTAAAGAACCCACTCGTGTCCTCCTGCGATCATCCCTCTAGTATTGACCATCTTGGAGGTAGAAGTAAGCTGAGTCCTCAGAAACTGGCTCTAAATCTGGCCATACAAAACTAGAGAGGGTAGACCTCTAATAGCAAGCACCACAAGGAAGCACGGTATGAGAACTAAAAACCAGTGATAAGAGTTAAGAATATAATAATAATTCTCCGCTTGCTACTGGGATTCACACAACATCACGACACTTCAAACCAACTTCCCAACCAAACAAGGACAGAAGTTGACCCGTCATGTTCTGACATTTTGATCATCTCAGTAGTTAACATAGTAGGTACAATACACAAACGAATCAATTTAAACGGTCATGCAACTACTACGGCTTGCTATTGTAAGTTCCAAGTTGCCCTAAAATATGCAATAAGGGATTCCTCAGTTCTTACTATGTACAAACAAGACTAGTCTACCCGATAATCAGTTGTGCCAGTCATGAATTAGACGAGTCCCAGCGGGACGCCTGTCATCAGTATATAGTAAATAAATATAAGCAGATACAGCTCCCTGCCCGTGTGGCAGATTTGCAGTATCTGTGAGAACCAGCCGGCATGTCGAGGCACTAATTGTCCCAAGGATGGCTGCCATGTAAGAACTCGGGAATCCATTCTCTCCATGCAATCATTATTTTATTTAACTTAGTAGTCCCTATGTTAATTAAATCCCATGTCATGGATCATGGTCATTCAGAATGAGCACTTTCGTACAAAGTACGATATGCACAACTCTATAACGATGCTCGTGCAGTTAGGTTGTAGGTCTTACATAGCGTAATGCAACAATCAAACCTAGCCACGGAATAATCATACCTTGACTGTAAAGTACACATGCCGCTTTTGTAGAAAATTAGTTGAAGCCTGCACGTGTCCATATGTCAATGTTCGGGATCGGCTAGTCGATTGTAATGGTCCATAGTTAATATGAATGTGTCTCATTCAGTTTTAATAAGACGACTAGCCGGTCTTTTTAGTTCCCACTAGGAACGCATGATCAATCATTTAGTCAAGGTAATAATCAATGTTAATTCATGCCAAGGCATGAAAGTCAAACTAGTATTTAGCATTGTCGAGTCTATAACTCTCAGGGTTAAATTCCAATCATACTGGGTATCCATAAACCAATCGGGACATAGGGCACATTCCACACCATAATTTGTATTAAAATATTAGCATATCATGATTATATCGAGTTCATGTCAAAAAGGTGTAAGGATATAGTAAGGGATGCCATGTACGCCCAAGGAGTACGCTCAATGAATTATGCCAAGCCAGAAGAGTACGCTCAATAAAATACGCGTAAAGGAAATTTACGTGTGAGGGAAGTTTACGCATGAAGGAATAAAGCTTACGCGTAAAGGAGCACACTCAATAAATAAATAAAGTGGCGCATAAAAACTCATCTTACGCCAAACCAGAGGAGTACGCATAAAAATAACGTTACGCGTAAAAACTCGTACACGTAAAGAGTCAAGATTTATGTATGAATCTTGTACGCATAAAGTGTAGTATTGCGCGTAAAATATGTACGCGTAAAGGATAGCATTACGCGTAAAATATGTATGCGTAAAGGATTAAAGTTTACGCATGAATGAGTATGCGTAAAGAGTAGCATTACGCATGAATCTTGTACGCATAAAGGATTAAAGTTTACGCATGAATGAGTATGCGTAAAGAGTCGCATTACGCATGAATCTAGAACGCGTAAAGGATTAAAGTTTACACATGAATGAGTATGCGTAAAGAGTAGCATTACGCATGAATCTTGTATAATGTTTACGCGTAAATCAATACGCGTAAAAGAAATACGCCAAGCCAGAATAGTAGACTTGCATAATCCAGATTCACGCTGACACGATTGATCATGGGCGTAGAGCTCGATATTATGTGGGCACGTATAACGTGGGCGTAAGAATTTCCAGAACTCCAATTCCTATAAAACTTTCAATCTAAGCCCAAAATGGGATTCCATAGGTAAGAATGGCGTATAACACAAATCTCACAATCTGGAACGAACGAAACTTGAAAATAAGGAAGTTTGATAGATCAAAACCCACCAAATCCGAAAATGGTAATTTCTAGATCTATTAAAAATAAAACTTCAAAATACAAAATGCCAGGTTCTAAACTGTCTTAGGATCATGAAAGAAAGATAAATAAACCATAAAAATATGGGTTCTCATGTGGAGCAAGATGTACTTGCCTATGGGTTTGGTAGGTGGAGAGAGTTATGAGGAAGAAGAAGAGTAAATGAGAAAGAAAAAGTAATAAAGAGAGAGAAAAGATTGGGCTTTAAATGGAGATGAGGGGGTTGGTTGGGTTCATGGTGAACCACCAAAATCCAAAAATAAACCAACCCAAGCCAAACCCAAGAGCAAAGTAAAAGCATAAAATAAAATAGAGAAAAATAATTAGCGTAAAATTAAAAGAATTAAATACAGAACAAATGCATGATAAATATTAATAAATACATTCAAGCAATATACGTATTAAAATACACATTCTAGGAACGGGGAGTGACATACACCCAACCATCACTTCAATATTTAATGCCCCAACTGACAGCTGTATCAATTGTCAGCCGACGCTTGGAAGGCCGTGCAACACTTTATGTGAGTCATACCGTTCTTCAGGGATAGCGCCACACCATTCTTTTTGGGCAATATTTCCTTTTATGAAAATTTGTGTGTGCATGTTGTCATGTCCTGCTCCTAGAATATAGAAAGCCGAGTACGTAACTAACATCCTAGGCTACGCACCAAATAAATACACATGTATCTGTATCGTGATTATCGACAAAAAATTCTATGATAAAATTATGGGAAAACTAAAATAATCAATAAACTGAGAATAACCATCAATATCTTTATCTCATATAAGCTTGATTTATGCCTCAAAAGGTAATATACAAATAAGGACTATACAACTACAAAATGAAACTACTGCTCTACCATATGCTTGTACTACTCTCAAGACTCATATATGCTATATATCAGAAGTGTCTTTTCCTTAGCCGTGCCTCTGTCTAATGAACAAAAATTAATTCATCGAAGCCATGTAAGTCCTTAGTTCAAGAATGGTGAAATAAATGAAGTAAAAGTATATGATTGAAAATCATGACATGATACTAAGATAATATAAATAATCATAAGAAAGTATTATAGTGTCAACTAATCCAAATTCTAGGATTCAAAAGTGTGTCCAACCTATTCATTGCCCAATAGTAACTAACACAATTACAATACAAATTTTTCTATATGATGATGCAATTTGGAGAACAATCTTTAGATCCCATATTTGATTACTTTCTGGGGAAAAATCTTATTTACCTGGGATCAAGATGTAGAAGAACGACATGGTGCTTAGTGGTCCGACCCTTTTCCAAAACGAGGATTAAGAGGAATATCACTTTTATATACCTAATCAAATTTTAATCGAAATAGGCATATATATAGGAAATTTATAGATTTGGAAAGTCACGTAATATACCTAATTTAATTTTCTAATTGAAACATGCATAAATTGTTGGTGTTTTTGCTTTTGGACTAGTAAAGATAGTACCACATTGGCTACACCACCAAGTGGGCATCTGTAACCCCCCTAAATTTCTACTATAATTTTTTTAGTAATTTGGTTTTAATTTTTTGCTTTGTATTGTACGTCGTATAGTCGTATTGTACGTCACACATGAGTTTATATTTTCGGATGGCTCGTCGAGTGCGAATATGTGCGAGGTACATATTTTTTGTAAAAACATTTTATTTAGAAGCATAGTTTTTTAAATAATAAATAATTTTTCATTTCGTAAATTGTAAAAATGCATCATACTGGAATTTCCAAAATTTTGTTTTACATCATGGAAGTTATATAAATAGTAATTTGAAAACGTGGTTTTATGCAAATATTCATTTTTTACGAGACATATAAATTTATATATATATATATATCTATTTTTGAAATTTATTTAATATTAATATTTATTTATTCGAAAAGTATTTAAAAATAGTGTTTCGGTTTAAATTTAATTAATTGTGATAATTTAAAATTGAGAAGATTTTATTGACTTTATTTTAAATAGCTTTTATTTGAAAATGGAATTTATCTATATAAATTTAGATTAGATTTAGCTAAAATTTGAATTGGATTTGGATGTGATTAGAGTAGTTTTTTAAATCGAATTAAATTTAATTATGAAATTATCTTATGAGCGTTTAAACCCTCCTTATTTCTTATCCAACTGTGAATTTTCACCTCCTATATATAGAAGAGGTACTCCTCCATAAAATTTTCACAATCCAACCTGTGCACCGTGTCTGTGCCCGTCCCGTCCACTAAAGTTTTTTCCTTTACACAAACATCATAGTTTTCGTGTCCGACAGGCCGGACACCACTATCTCGTGCCACACCGGACACGACACCCTCACCCCGCCGATATCGTCCCCACTGCCATCAACCTTTCGACTTCCTTACGCAACCTCACCACCGCGGTCACCGCCGTGGCAGTCATCACCACCACCATCACCGCCTACCAGACCCGAACATCAACACAACCCCCTCATCATCCTTACCGTACCCCGTCAATCACCTGTGTACGCCCGCCCAATGCCGAGCCTCCAATGGCCAACTCCACCGATCACACTACAATATCACCACCACCATCAGACAACCCCCGCTCCTCCTCCACTACCCGAGCCTCCGGCCACTCACCAATGCCGCCCTTGACCAAAAACCCAAACCACCACCAGCACAACAAAACAATAGAGGAAGAAGAGAGCAACCAAGGAGACCGAGAGCCGTACCTCTGCCGCCTTCTCTGCCGGGCTCCTCCGAGTCTGCCCAGGCCCAGCCTCGCTTTGCCATGTCCCGGCAACTCCTTTGGCGACCGGTGCGCTGCTAATTTGCGAAGATCGCCGCTGTCCGCTCGTGCCTCCGCGTCGGGCGAATCCTCCGCCTGGCCTCCTCTTCCACCGGCCGACTCCCTTCCCTCGTGCCAGACCTAGACTCCGACGAGGATCTGGTGTTGCGCCCCTTCCGGATCGGAGCTACCGTACCGCCTCGAGCGACCTCCTCCACCGTTTTCTTCCGTCGACCCCTCGGTGAGCCATTTCCCTCTTCTCATCTCTCTACACTCCTCCTTCCCTCTTTCTTTTCCTCTCTCTCTCACTTTTCCTAAACTAATAAGAGCCAGAGAAGCTCTTATCATTAATAATAATAATAATATATTATTAGTTTTATTATTACTGTTATTATTATTGTTGTTAGTATTTTTATTATGTTATTATTACTGTTATTATTATATCATTAGTATTAATTTAAATACTTTTGTTATGATTATAATTTTATTATTAGAATTATTAGTGTATTATTCTGTTTATTTAAATAAAATTTATAATTAATATTTTTCCAAAATTATTTTGACAAAACTCAATAGCCCTAAAATTATTTTCCTATATTTTATTAAAATATTTTGACTAACGAAAAGTTACTTATGTACAATATGTATAGTATATATATATTTTAATGTTGAGTTTAGCCTAAAAACGAATTTTGATTTTTTTCAAGTATTCATCTAAACGTATATTTGACTAATAACAATGTAAATTTTCAAATTTGATATATATATAAAATATTTTCAAGAATTTACATAAAAATATTTTAGAAAAATTGTATGCATAATCTCCACAATTTCTTCTTGATTATCACCCTTATCATGACTAATCATCCATTCATATTTTCTCGTAAATCCGGACCATGTTGCATCGACCATGGTTATTGGACAGAACAGGGCTTGTTGGATCATTGTACCATACCAGATGACACACCAGGCAAGAAACTTTGCCTTTGCTGTTTAAATTTCCTGCTCAATATTATAATTGCTTTGTTATTTTCAAGTTGTTTCTTTCTAAATTATATGTAGATGCAAATTAATATATTTTATGCAGTTGGCTTAGAGTTAAGGGACTACTAGATGTTTAGAACATCTCATAAACCGTCACGATGTGCCACGGGTTGTGTGTGAGTTGTGAGTCGCATATAGCTTCTAACTTGCGTACCGACCGTACATCGGTACGTACAGGCCGTACGTTAGGATATAACTGCAAATAGATTTGTGTAGAAGACTTGGCAGTTATTAAGGATTAAACAGTGTGGTGGAAATGACACGTGATTGTGTGTCATGGTTACGATACACGTATAGTATCATTAGGGGAGGGGACAGCTACAAGCGTAGGGGCCACATTTATTTTTACACACATTTGGGAGATAGTGTCTCGGATGAGCGCTACGTATTACCCGACCGATAGTGTCTCGGATGAGCACTACTTGTTGGCCACTCTTTATTACTTGCTTGCATGAATCAGTTACTGTAAACCCCCTAAAATTTTTACTATGATTTTTATTTTTTTTGATAATATCTTTTTTTTTTCTTCCCGTATTTGTACGCCGTGTACGGGTACGATTATGTGAGGTAGTATACATTTTAGACACACAAAGGAAAAGATTTTTCTCCATATATAAAATAAGTTAATTTTCAAAATAAGTCTAAAATATTTCTAGTTGCTTATAAATTATAAAATATGTCGTGTCGCGATTACCAAAAATTTATTTCTATTAAAAAGGGCTATATTTCATTCTATTGGTAATTTTGAAAAATCATGCTTTATGTAAATAGTTATTGCATATGAGGAGCATAAATTTAAATTCATGCTATTTTCGAAATTATTTAATATTAATATTTTACTTTTCGAAAAAAATATTTTTATTATAGTGTTTTGATTTAAATTTAAATTGATTATGATAAAGTATGTTTGAAAAGATTTTATTGACTTATATTTAAGTAGCTTTAAATCTAAGATGATTATAAACGAGTTAAATGAATTTGAATTTAAATATGGCATTATCTATAGGAGAATTTAAAGCTCCTAATTTCCTATCCAATTGGGAATTCCCACCTCCTATATATAGGAGAGGTACTCCTCCAAGTTTTTCCATCCACAGTAATATCGTGCATCGTGTCTGTGACCACCACAAATTTTATTCTAAACTCATACAATCATCCACGTCGTGTCCACACCCCGGACACGACGGCAAATCACAAGAATCTCAGCCCGAACCACCATCATCTCGACCATCTTGGTCAATACCCCAGCCCTCGCCTTCACCACAGCCTGCCCCCAATCCCTCGCCCGGGTTGTACAGTGCCAGTACCACCACCAATCCCGTCACCCATCTCCAACAGCAACCACCACGCCACCACTAACCGAGACCCCTCCCGACCATCAACACCACCCCGACCTCTGTCCATCAACCTCAACAACCACCGCCATGGCCATTCTCGGCCGCAGCCAACACCACCATCGCCAATCCAAAACTCACCATCACAGAAGAAGAAGAAGAGGGGGAAGACCCTAACCTGAGCCGGCCTACGCTCATCTTCTACTCCAAGCCGAGAGTGCCTTCGCTGTGCCCGGTGCTCGCCTCGAGTCCGTCGCTACCAGAATTACCCCACCGTCCGCTCAATTTCCCGTTCTCTATGCCCGAACGAGTACAGCATCGCCGGGCCAGGCGCTGTGCCGCGACGACCGGCAAACAAACCCCCGTCGCCCTTCGAGCAGGGATCCGGCCTGCTTTCCCCCATGCTGGACCACCGTGCACACCGACCGCCGCATCCTCGCTCCATGCCGATGCCTCGCCATGCGTGCCACCGCACAGGACCTCCTCCGGCGCCGTGACGCCTTTCCGTCGACCCCTTTCGAGCCATCCCGAGCAGATCAGCCGCTCCCGCCGCTAGGAGCGCGCCGCCCAAACTCCGACCGACCGCATCGTACTTTTCCTTCGTCGTACCGCTCAAACCCCGGCCGATCGCCCGATCACGTTGTTCCTTCGCCGCTCCGGCCCAGGGCACAGCGCCGCTGCTCCGTGGGGCGCCTCCACCGAGGCCACCCGAGCCCTCCATCCGCCTCTTCCCCGTCGGTGAGCACTTCTCCCGAGCTCCTCTCTCTATGTACTTCTCTCTCTCTCTCTCCTTTCACTGAACGAAATTAGGGGGGAAGAAGGGATTTACTTTTTATTTATTTGTATATTATTATTTGTTATAAGTTACTGTTACTGTTACTGTTATTATAATTATTATTATATATTACTATTATATATTACTGATAATGTTATTATTATTATTATTATTATTATTATTAATATTATTTAACAGGGTAAGGTGTATTATTTTTATTATTATTATTATTAACATTTTTATAATTATAATTATTACTGTTATTATTATTGTTATTAGTATTATTATTATATTATTATTATTTTTAGAATTAGTAGTATATTATTTTTATAAATTTGATAAGCATATTTTTCCAAAATTATTTTGGCACCACTCATTAAGCCCTAAAAAAATTATTTTCCTATAAAATATTTGACTAATGAAAAGCTACTTTTCTACAATGTATTATATGAGCCTAAAAAAATGAATTTCGATATTTTCAAGTATTCATCTAAATGTATAATTGACTAATTTCAAATTGGATATATATATATATATATATATATATATATATATATATATATATATATATATATATATATATATATATACAAAGTATTTTTAAGAATTTACATATAAATGTTTTTGGGATTTGTATAAGTAATCTCCACAATTTCTCCTTGCTTGACACCCTTAGCATGACTAATCATCCATTCATATTTTTTTATGAATTCGGACCATACTGCATCGACCATGGCTATTGGACAGAACATGGATTGCTCGATCATCGTACCACACCAGAAGACACACTAGGCAAGATACCTTGCCTTTACTGTTTAAATTTCCTGCTCAATATCATGTATGTTTTAGTTGTTTCTTTTTAAATTATATGTAAATGCAAATTACTATATTTTATGCAATTGGCTTAGAGTTAAGGGACTACCGTCAAATTTAGTGTGTCTTATTGACTTATCACGATTGTACATGAGTTGTGTGTGAGAGTTGTGAGTATCATATAGAGGTCACCTGCGTGTGGGCTGATCCTCCGTGCGCATGTGTTAGAATATAACTGCTAATAGATTGTGTAGAAGACTTGGCAGTTATCAAGGATTAAACAGTGTCGTGGAGTCGACACATCTATAGTATCATTGGGGGGAGGGGACAGTTATTAGCGTAGGGGCTATATTTTATTTTTACACACATTCTGGGCCGAGGATGACTCTCATGAGCACTACCTTCTGCCCAGGCCGATAGCGTCTCGGATGAGCGCTACTTGCTTGCTACTCTCTATTACTTGCTTACGTGAATCCGTTACAGCCCCTGCGTAGAACGTTGTCCTCAAAATGCATGTCACATAGAATGGTTAGGAACCTTTACTCATACATACTTTTCTGTTGAGCTTATTTATTCAGTTTATTGGCATGATATTATATGTCTTGTTACGTCCCTCTAAGGACCTGGTTATCTCTCCAGGTGTGTGTTTCGTGATGTTTTGCAGGTGTTCTAGCTAAGGCCATTCCTTCCTTCGTGATGATTGCTTTTAGACTCGTTATTTGCTCCGCTCGACCAATCACTTTCTTTGTATATTTTTTCTCTATTTAAATTGGTTGGTAGTGGACTTTGTCTCCGCCCAACTACTGTGTACATGACAAATTCAAAATTGCTTTATATCATTATTTATCTTTGTGGATGAGATTTAGTTGTCTTAGATTACTACATTTACAGCTTATGTATACATACGAGGTCCATGTATTTCGTATGTATACAGCTGGCATGACTACGTACTTGGTCCTACGTATTTTGGGACTGGACGTTACATGTTTTTGTGGTGGCCCATGCAGGTCAAGTTTGCCGTTTCGGTTACATGACTGTACCGAACGGGCCTGCAATATAGGATTAGAATCTAGGAATCTCATCCACACACTTGATCACCTTCCTTGACCTTCCTTGATTTCCATATTCCGACTCCCGTGGCTTCCCTTGAGTTTTGCATCTTGCTTGAACTCTTTCTACCAACACCCTATCACCCCGTGCTTAAACATGGTTAGAAAGACGACTACACTACTATATACTTATTGGTCAACCCGATGGCTAGATGGATTATATTGACAAATAATATCCATTGAGGTTACATTTGAGTATAAAGGCATTTATTTTCCTAGAAGTATGACTTTTAAGGATTAGTTTATTCCAAGTTGGGTAGTAGCATATTACCGCCATCAAAGGATAGTTGAAATTTTATTTTAAATTTACAAGGTGGAATACACGAGAGGATAGCTAGATCCAGAAAACAAAATTTTTATGAATTTTGAAATTGTGAAATAGTTATGATTTATTAGGAATATGAAATCAATTTGAGAAATATCTTGAGTTTTTATATTGTGACACATGATTTACGGTTAACTTTAAAAGTTGGATTGTAATATTATAAAGTTTGTCTCGAGATTATTTAAGGAGTTTTAATTAAGATTTTTAGACAATTAGAGAAGACGAAAGTTTAGTTTGAGAGAGCTTGAGATTTAAAATTGAGTCGTACGATTTATAAGTTTATTTAATTTTGAGTTGAAGAAATGATGGTAAAATTTTGTTTAAATATTTGGAGGATATGAAAGCGACTTTGAAGGAAAAATTTAAATTTTAAATTTTGTCATATGATCTATGATTTAAAAAGTTAATTAGATTTCAAGTTTAAAGCCTTGATTATGGATATTTAAATTTTGGTAAAAAAAGATTTAATTTGGGTTACACGATTTGCGAATAATGAAATAGGCCAAGAATTTATCTCGAGGTACATTTGAGAATTGGAAATTTTAAAAGTGATGGCTTATTATGAAAATTTAGTTGTGTCGCATTAGATATGATAAAGGAATTTTTAGAATTTATTTAAAGAAAATTTAACTTTAAGTTATGATTAAATACTTGATGGAGTATCTTGAGATTTTATTTTCGAAACTGTGGAGGAACTTGAAATTTGAAAGTTGATCATATATTGGTAGAGGACCAAGAAGCAAGCAGGTCACCCTAATGGGATGCAAGTATTCCTCATTTGCCATGATAGTTGTTTGTACTCGAGTGTAGTTAAGTCATATGCCAAACTATGTGAAGATATCCCAAATTTGACTCACTCGACACTCACTCAAACCTAGATTTATCGTGACTTTCTCATACTCCACCTAAGTGGCTATCATATCTCTAGAATCTGTATTCTAACTTATTTTACCTTGATTTACTCGAATCTGAATTTTCTTATTTTCGTGCCTTAACTTTATCAATTATTTTGTGCGTTAATCATTATCTCATGAATTCCCACTTTCTATATTAATCTTTTGTGTCCTTTACCGTGACTTGGATATTTGAAGCACAATACTAGATGTTTCCTTCCTATAAATGTCACAAGCAAGACCTACACGAGCCCACCTTCATGTAGGTATATCACGTGCCACTAAAACACGTCTCCTTGTACTCTATTTTTATGATGCGACTTTCAGGTCAAAAAAAAAACTAAGTCATAACCCTACCATGGTACCGATATACTTTTCGACCACAGGTAGGGACTCAATCTCGACTAAATTCTTTCTACCCGATATGTGATGATGTTCTACTTGATTTCCTTTAATGCTAATTTTGCGCCTTATCTTGATTGCTTAACTCATTATCCCCTCACACTACTAGTTTAAATCTTGTAAGTTGGGTAGAATATCTCACAACCTAACCAACATTTTTGTGGACCACATTGATAGGTTCACTTGGACCATAGAACTCGGTGGACCCTAACTTATCTAGTCAACCAAGCCGACTGTATAGGCCCAGACGTTGGGCAAGACTTAGATTTTAAAGGACCTTAGACTATTTAATTCTCCTTTTCATGGTCTCTTACTTATACTTGACTATTTTAATGCTAACTTAGCATAAATTTTGCAAGCTTATTTTCTTATCAAGCTTGATCATGACGTATTTTATTGGGTCGCTCCCAAGAACATACTGTCTAATCAGAACCGGTGCATGATGGTCTGATCAACCTATTGCACTTGGTTCGCTTTTCATATATCATACTACATGGATGGAGACATAGTCAAACTCGCCCTAGAGTCTCATCCGCGACTGCCTTGACAATTCTACTTGAATTTTTTTTTCCATCATCGTTGAACCACTTATTGGTATTAAAAGCACATTTCCTTGAACTCTTGTTGGCTTTCGACTTTTACCTACTCTGGACGAAGCTTGTACTTGATAGTTATGCCAAGCTATTCTCCTATGACCATAAAGTTTGTATCTACACAGAGATAGTTAGCCACTGAACTACCAATGTGTCTTATCTCCGTCTTGAGTTACTCACCCTTTTCCCTCGAACCTAGATTCATTTTTGCGACCTTATTGGAACTTGGAATGATTCCACTCTAAACCTAAACGGCTATATTCTCTCAATTGATTGCCCTTAATCTAGTCGATCCCTTGTCTCCTTGTTCTATGTCGTATCATGATTATACTTTAACCCTTAATTCTTCCTCATTTCATTGTGTTAACTAGCAATCCTCATTCAGTTTCGTAGCCGTGAGATATTTTTCGTAGATAACGAGAACATGGTTTTATAAATTGCATGCTATCTTTCACCCTACCTATTCCTAAATTTCGAGGACGAAATTCTTGTAAGTTGGGTAGGATGTAAACCCCCTAAAATTTTTACTATGATTTTTATTTAATTTTGATAATATCTTTTTTTTCTTCTCGTATTTGTACGTCGTGTACGGGTACGATTATGTGAGGTACTATACATTTTAGACACACAAAGGAAAAGATTTTTCTCCATATACAAAATAAGTTAATTTTCAAAATAAGTCTAAGATATTTCTAGTTGCTTATAAATTATAAAATATGTCGTGTCGCGATTACCAAAATTTTATTTCTATTAAAAAGGGCTATATTTCATTCTATTGGTAATTTTGAAAAATCATGCTTTATGTAAATAGTTATTGCATATGAAGAGCATAAATTTAAATTCATGCTATTTTCGAAATTATTTAATATTAATATTTAACTTTTCGAAAAAAATATTTTTATTATAGTGTTTTGATTTAAATTTAAATTGATTATGATAAAGTATGTTTGAAAAGATTTTATTGACTTATATTTAAGTAGCTTTAAATCAAAGATGATTATAAACGAGTTAAATTAATTTGAATTTAAATATGGCATTATCTATAGGAGAATTTAAAGCTCCTAATTTCTGATCCAATTGGGAATTCCCACCTCCTATATATAGGAGAGGTCCTCCTCCAAGTTTTTCCATCCAAAGTAATATCGTGCATCGTGTCTGTGACCACCACAAATTTTATTCCAAACTCATACAATCATCCACGTCGTGTCCACACCCCGGACACGACGACAAATCACAAGAAACTCAGCCCGAACCACCATCATCTCGACCATCTTAGTCGATACCCCAGCCCTCACCTTCACCACGGCCTGTCCCCAATCCCTCGCCCGGGTTGCACAGTGCAAGTACCACCACCAATCCCGTCACCCATCTCCAACAGCAACCACCACGCCACCACCAACCGAGACCCCTTCCGACCATCAACACCACCCCGACCTCTGTCCATCAACCTCAACAACCACCGCCATGGCCATTCTCGGCCGCAGCCAACACCACCATCGCTAATCCAAAACTCACCATCACAGAAGAAGAAGAAGAGGGGGAAGACCCTAACCTGAGCCGGCCTCCGCTCATCTTCTGCTCCAAGCTGAGAGTGCCTTCGCTGTGCCCGGTGCTCGCCTCGAGTCCGTCGCCACCGGAATTACCCTACCGTCCGCTCAATTTCCCGTTCTCCATGCCCGAACGAGTACAGTATCGTCGGGCCAGGCGCTGTGCCACGACGATCGGCAAACAAACCCCCGTCGCCCTTCGAGCAGGGATCCGGCCTGATTTCCCCCATGCTGGACCACCGTGCGCACCGACCGCCGCATCCGCGCTCCACGCCGATGCCCCGCCGTGTGTGCCACCGCGCACAGGACCTCCTCCGACGCCGCAACGCCTTTCCGCCGACCCCTCCCGAGCCATCCCGAGTAGATCAGCCGCTCCCGCCGCTAGCAGTGCGCCGCCCAAACTCTGGCCGACCGCGTCGCACTTTTTCTCCGCCGCACCGCTCAAACCCCGGCCGATCGCCCGATCACGTTGTTCCTCCGCCGCTCCGGCCCAGGGGACAGCGCCGCTGCTCCGTGGGGGCGCCTCCACCGAGGCCACCCGAGCCCTCCATCCGCCTCTTTCCCGCCGATGAGCACTTCTCCCGACCTCCTCTCTCTCTGTACTTCTCTCTCTCTCTCTCTCTCCTTTCACTGAACGAAATTAGGGGGGAGGAAGGGATTTGCTTTTTATTTATTTGTATATTATTATTTGTTATAAGTTACTGTTACTGTTATTATAATTATTATTATATATTACTATTATATATTACTGATAATGTTATTATTATTATTATTATTTAACATGGTAAGCTGTATTGTTTTTATTATTATTATTATTAACATTTTTATAATTATTATTATTACTGTTATTATTATTGTTATTAGTATTATTATTATATTATTATTATTTTTAGAATTTGTTGTGTATTATTTTTATAAATTTGATAAGCATATTTTTCCAAAATTATTTTGGCACCACTCATTAAGCCCTAAAAAAATTATTTTCCTATAAAATATTTGACTAATAAAAAACTACTTTTCTATAATATATATATATATATATATATATATATATATATATATATATATATATTTTTATATATATATATATATATATATATATATATATATATATATATATATATATATATATATATGAGCCTAAAAAACGAATTTCGATATTTTCAAGTATTCATCTAAATGTATAATTGACTAATTTCAAATTGGATATATATATATATATATATATATATATATATATATATATATATATATATATATACAAAGTATTTTCAAGAATTTACATATAAATGTTTTTGGGATTTGTATAAGTAATCTCCACAATTTCTCCTTGCTTGACACCCTTAGCATGACTAATCATCCATTCATATTTTCTTGTGAATTCGGACCATACTGCATCGACCATGGCTATTGGGCAGAACATGGCTTGCTCGATCATCACACCACTCCAGGAGACACACCAGGCAAGACACCTTGCCTTTACTGTTTAAATTTCCTGCTCAATATCATGCATATTTTAGTTGTCTCTTTTTAAATTATATGTAAATGCAAATTACTATATTTTATGTAATTGGCTTAGAGTTAAGGAACTACCGTCAAATTTAGTGTGTCTCATTGACTTATTATGATTGTACACGAGTTGTGTGTGAGAGTTGTGAGTATCATATAGAGGTCACCTGCGTGTGGGCTGATCCCCCGTGCGCATGCGTTAGAATATAACTGCTAATAGATTGCGTAGAAGACTTGGCAGTTATCAAGAATTAAACAGTGTCGTGGAGTCGACACATGTATAGTATCATTGGGGGAAGGGGACAGTTATTAGCGTAGGGGCTACATTTTATTTTTACACACATTCTGGGCCGAGGGTGACTCTCATGAGCACTACCTTCTTCCCAGGTCGATAGCGTCTCGGATGAGCGCTACTTGCTGGCCACTCTCTATTACTTGCTTGCGTGAATCCGTTACAGCCCCTGCGTAGAACGTTGTCCTCAAATGCATGTCATATAGAATGGTTATGAACCTTTACTCATGCATACTTTTCTGTTGAGCTTATTTATTCAGTTTATTAGCATGATATGTATCTTGTTACGTCTCTCTGAGGACCTGGTTATCTCTCCAGGTGTGTGTTTCGTGATATTTTACAGGTGTTCTAGCTAAGGCCATTCCTTCCTTCGTGATGATTGCTTTTGGACTCGTCATTTGCTCCGCTCGACCAATCACTTTCTTTGTATATTTCTTCTCTATTTAAATTGGTTGGTAATGGACTTTGTCTCCGCCCAACTACTGTGTACATGACAAATTCAAAATTGTTTATTTCATTATTTATCTTTGTGGATGAGATTTAGTTGTCTTGGATTACTACATTTACAGCTTATGTATACATACGAGGTCCATGTATTTCGTATGTATACAGCTGGCATGTCTACGTACTTGGTCCTACGTATTTTGGGAGTGGGGCATTACAGTTACAGCCCCTGCGTAGAACGTTGTCCTCTAAAGTGCATTCCATATAGAATGGTTAGGAACCTTTACTCATGCATACTTTTCTGTTGAGCTTCTATTATTTAGTTTATTGGCATGATATTATGTGTCTTGTTACGTCCCACTGAGGACCTGGTTATCTCCCAGGTGTGTCTTGTGATTTCTGCAGGTGCTCTAGCTAAGGCCATGACTTGCGTTCTATTCTTCGAGATGTTGCTTTTGGATCGTCATCTCCTTCGCTCGACCAAATCTTTTTCCTTGTATAATTCTTTCTTATTTAAATTAGTTGGTAGTGGATTTGCATCCGCACAATGATTGTATATATGACAAATTCAAAGTTGCTTTTATATCATTATTTGTCTTCGTGGATGAGATTTAGTACCTTGGTTACTACATTTTATAGGTTACATATACATACGACGGTCCATATGCTTCGTATATATACAACTGGCATGATTACGTTCTAGTCCTTCTATTTTGGGACTGGGGCGTTACAGTATCTTAATATAATACTTTGCTGGTGTTGGTATGTGCACATGGGGTATGGTGGGGGCATATATGGGTGCCATGTAGGTGTGTTTTACTTGGATGAAAAATGATTAGCTCCTCAAAGAAAGCATTTATGCACTACTAAAATAACCCCTTTTAGCGACGTCAGAAGACGTCGCTAAATAAGGAAAATCCGTCGTTAAAATATATTTGCGACATATTTAGCGACGAAAATTGGATGTCGCGTATAGGCATGTCGCAGATGACAATTTCGTCGCAGAACGT
The DNA here is from genome assembly GCA_029216955.1 of Iris pallida. Classification (NCBI taxonomy): domain Eukaryota; kingdom Viridiplantae; phylum Streptophyta; class Magnoliopsida; order Asparagales; family Iridaceae; genus Iris; species Iris pallida. The sequence continues at coordinate 18,504,383 of JANAVB010016195.1, forward strand.
CGCTTTTTGCGACGTCATGTTTAGTGTCGCTAGACGTCGCAAAATTCGCGACAGATAGCGACGTAAGGTTACGTCGCCAAAATAGCGACGTAGAGCGACCACTTTGCGACGCGATAAACATTATATATGATGACATGGCATGGCAGCCACGTAGACACTTTAGTGACGCCTAGCAACAAATTTAGCGACGTTCGCTCTCAGGTTGTCATATCCCACGTCAGCAGTATAGCGACTTCTAGCGACGTTACGTCACTATTTAGCGACGTATAGCGACGTGTACGTTATGTCGCTGTACGTCACAAAACGTCACTATACGTCGCAAATATTATAAAAAAAATTTAAAAAAATATAATTGGTATTTTTGTTATGCTGTGTGTCTGTGTTTACAGTGTGTGTGAAGTGCAGTGTTCGAACCATCGACAGTTTCGCTTACTGTTCTATGTTTTATCTTGGATAGAAAGAGCAACAGTTCAGGGTGCACTTCTCAGAGCTTCCTCTTTACGTCCTTCACCTTCTCGGGAACCTTTACGACGTCCGAAGAAAATGAAGGACGTGAAAATGAAGCTCTCAGAAGTACACCCTGAACTGTTACTCTTTCTATCCAAGATAAAACATACAACAATAATCGAAACTGTCGATGGTTCCGAACACTGCATTTCACATTCACTGTAAACATAGACACACATCATCACAAAAATACACATTATATTTTTTTAAAATTTCGGCAGCACCTCCTTTGTATATCAGATCATCGCTTATAACCCAACGTAGGTATATTTGTCATCCTCGTCGCAGATATCACAAAGTAAATATTATAATAAAAATAGGAGGCAGTGCAAAGTAAATATCACAGACACACATCCTCACAAATATCCAATAGAGTCAAATAAAAATAGAAGATGATAAAAAGTCTTCCACCAAGTGTATAAACAAAAGTGTACCAATAAACAATTTGCCCATAGGGCCAATACATACAAGTCATAAAAAATCAATAAAATTACTGCGGACCCTTGCCGCGCAACTGGGATAGAATATAGTCATACAGCTCCTGGGTGAGCTGCACCGTAGGGAAAGTAGGAGGCAGTGCAATGTCTGGAGTCGGCATCGTCGATGGACCGAGAGGACGTATCTGCTCCAGCTCTCGCAGTCGCTTACCATAAACAGCAAGGGTACTCACCACCCTCTCAGTACTCGCCTCAAGCAAAGCCGAAACCTGAGTAAGTAAGGCAGACATGCTCCTCTGCGATCCCTCCAGCTCAACCTGTCTACGCTCTGTGCGTTGCGTAGACTCGGTGAGCGTGTGCAAGCTGGCAGCTGTAGCCTGATGCAGACTCATCAGCTCCTGTATACTGCGCTCGACCGCATCAAATCGTCTGGTGACGATCGGAGGGTCGGATCGTCGCTCGACCGTATCAAAAATCTGCTGCTGCAACTCGCGATGCAGCTCTTCGATCTGACGACGAATATCCTCAGCTCGTGACGACGCCTGTGAAGCCGGAGACTGCGCACTGACAAAGGGGGCCCGGGATGACTCCGAAGCCAAATACGTGCCGTAGGATTCCGTACCGTAGTACGTACCATTCTGAAGACTGCCAACGGCGGTCATCCAGAGCTCGTCCTACGATGGAGCTGTAGGCGGCTGGGAGGAACTACCAGCCCTTCCCCCTGCTGGCGCACTAGCAGCAGCAGCCGCCTCCTGCTGTAGCCGAACAAACTCGGCCTAGAACATGTTTGCTAACGTGTAAGTGTTTGTTAAAGTCTATATTGATATCTATTTTCCTGTTTTCTAAATTATAGTAAATTAATATAAAGAATAGAACGTACATATGCCTGCGTCGCCCTCTCGTCAATGAACTCCCCAGCCCTCCGATGGGTGACCAGGAAGACGGTCACCATGTTCGGGTCCTCATCCTTTTTTACCTGTTAAAATATATTATCTATTATTAGTATTAAACATTCTATCGAACTATATATAAATTAATGTCCGTCATAGGAAATGTACCAGACGACGAAAATGCTCCGTCATCGGAATGGAGCCACCACACCACTTACCGGCGCTCGACCGCGCCACCTTGGCCTTGTCAGACCGCTCCTGGTACTTGGGCTCGCTGAATCTAGCCTTCATCGTAGCCCACTGATCTGGCATGATCCAACCATGGATCGGCTCTCCGGAGCGATCACGACACTTCTGGTCGTGGATCGCATCAGGGATGAGCTTGGCTGCGTCGGCAGAAAATTAGCCCTCGATCCTCGCCGCCCGGTATGGTGGATAGAAATAGGTCCTCTACAAGAAGTAAAATATAAAAGTTGTATAATATACACAAATAATTATTAAAATTTAAAAATAAATTAATTTTTTACCTTGAAGTGGACGAACCAAAAGGCCTTCCTATCTGCGGGAGCATCTGAGTAGTTAATCCAAGGCCCACCATAGTTCTGCCTCAGAAATACCTCCAGCTGTCTCTGTACTCCAGAAGGCCGATATCTATACAATAATAATTTTTATGAATATATATGTACATATAATCATTTGAGAAATATATATTAATTAATTAACTTACTTCATAGGCTCGTCCGTCCAAATCTCCATACGCGTCTCGCCCGGGGGAGCGCATGGAGGGTCGCTCTCACCTCCTGCCTGGGCAGGATCAGTCTGATCGTCGTCTTCTATATGCTCGACGTCGGCTCCCCCCATAGAGCCGTCGAAAGGAGGAATGCTGGACGGGGGATCAGGGATGCTAGACGCGGGATCAGGAAGGCTGGACGACGAGGGAGGAGTCGGCAACCTGCTGGAACTGCCCTATCCCGATAATGGACCAGGAACAGAACGGTACACTAGCGTACTCGGAGATGAGGATGAGGGTACGGAACTGCCCTCTCCATCCCCAGGCCGAGGCTGACGGGACTGCCTAATGTAAAAGCCTCCGCGTCGTCCTCCTGGTCTAGTCATACCTGATAATAACATATGACAATAAAACAAAAATACATATTTATATGATAGACATCACAGATTTTTGAAAAATATCATGGTCACAGATAAAGGTGTCACTAAAGTGTCACTAAAGTGTCACAGATTTATTATTACAAGAATACATATTTATATGATAGACATCACAGATTTTAATCCTCTTCTGAAAATTCATCTAGTTCGTTTAGCTCATCTTCTTCTTCTTCTTCCTCCTCTACATCTTCACTTTCATCTGCATCTTCCTCTTCAGATAATTATACTTCTTCTACACAATTAGATGTGTAATAAGGAACTTCCGTCGTGTCCACTTCTATAATATTTGTTACAAGAGGTAGTTCATCCTGTTGATAAGCTATATAGTCAACCTCAAAGGTATTTCTAGCTTTGGTCTTGCATACTGCCCACCAGTCCGACCTTGTTGTTCCCCGTTTAGGATAACTTATGAAGTACACGAGCTGAGCCTGACTTGATAGGACAAATAGTTCATAGGCTTGATTTCGACGCCGATAGTTTATATCAACAAGACCGTGCTTGTCTACTTTCCAACCTTGACCTTCAATCGGATCGAACCAATCACACCTGAATAATACAATCTTAGCAGGCTCTATTCCATAACTATATGTCAGCTCCACGATCTCCCGTAGCACGCCATAGAAATTGTTGCCCGCATCAACATCTTTGTAGTTCGAAGATCTGATACACAAACAGCTATTTTTGGTGGAGTCAAGATCCACAAAGTTGTCTCTGATCGGACAAGTTGTTGACTTGAACCTAAACCCATTAACACAGTAGCTTGGCCATATTTTTACAGCATAAATTGGTCCCTTGGCTAGCGTTCTAATAGACTCATTCTCAAGTCTTGCGTATGGACGATCGACCTAAATACCATGAAAGAAGCAATTCAGCTCATTCTCAATCAAGTGCATATACAGAAAGGTAATTACAGAGTTCTGAAGTCTTACATATACACTCAACCATGATGGAAAATAATGCCTCATTTCTTGTTCTAGTTCTTCTTCTGTTATGTGTGGCCTACCTGACCTCACATTATCATTAAATATGCTGAAAACAACATCGTGCAATTAATGTAATAGTATAATAATCAACACTATTAAAATAATATAGATGTATTATTTACTTACCCCTCCAGTTTCTCTACTTCCTCCTCGTCGCAGTTGAGTAATACATACACCTGAGCAGCCCTTAGCTCATCATCGTTCAGATATCTCTTCTTCATTTTATCCGATGGCTTTCCTGGAGCATTGAAAACCTTCAATATTGTATCATTACTTTCATGATCTCCGTCGTCGTTTCTGGAAGCTCTCGTTCTATTAGTTGCGACATGAGGCTTGAAATACATCGAACAAAAGTTTGTAATCTCCTCGAGAACATAGGCTTCACAAATAGAACCCTCGACCCGTGCCTTATTTTTCATCTTTCTTTTTAGGTGATTCAAATATCGCTCGAACGGGTACATCCATCGATATTCGACGGGTCTACCAACACGTGCCTCATAGGATAGATGAATCGGCAAATGCTCCATAGAGTCGAAGAATCCAGGAGGAAATACCCTCTCTAGCTTGCATAGTGTTACCACAATGTCCTTCTCTTACTTTTCTAGACGATCAACGAGCAATTTCTTAGAACAAAGATCCCTGAAGAATATGCTAAGCTCCGTCAATGGATCCCAAACTGCCTGCGGTAAGAATTCCCGAAATGCAATCGGAATTAACCTCTCCATGAATACGTGATAGTCGTGGCTCTTCATACCTGTCAATTTATTTTCCTTCGGATCGACACATCTTCTTAGATTTGACACATATCCGTCTGAAAATTTTAGGCCCTGGATCCACCGACAAAGTCTCAATTTATCTTCCTTGTCCAGCGAGAAAATTTTAGGCCCTGGATCCACCGACAAAGTCTCACTATAATCAACTCCAACACTCGGTTGTAGCATTCTTGCGACATGTTAAAATCTGACTTAATGCTCAATAGTCTTATAACCACCTCCAACGGTGAATGATCCTCACAAGCAGGATACAATAGAGTCCTTGCATTCTCTAGCAACTCCATGAACTGTGCAGCATCGACGTTCGGTGCCTCCTCAGGAGCATCATGAACGAAACTAGGCCCTGCAGCGTCGAAAACTATGTTGACGCACCCGTCGTCGTATGCATGATTATCTGAAACAAAATTAGGTCCCGCATGCATATACGGCTCAACGTAAGGCTCCGGCTCTGATGCTAAAGACACAAGTTCTCCGTGTGCTGTCTACTGATAGTAATTAGACGTGAAACCCCTCGAGTACAAATGATATGTCACTTCCACTTCTGGATAATATTTTACGTTATGAAATTTCACACACGGATACTTAATTTTGGTGCCGTCCATGTACTGAGGGAATGCCTTAGCAAACTGTAGGAACTGCTCTACTCCCGCTATGTATTCATCCCGCACACCACACATATCATCAGGACGACGATTGTACATCCATGAACGATTCCGCAAGTAGTAATTCATATCCATTTGGAAATAATTCTGCAAAGATGGACACACATTATCCAACAGACACAAATTCGTATATTATGTCTTATTATGGGACACACATTAGTAGCGGACAGTTACTAATAACAATGATATACAATCTAGGTCAAACTAGGTTGTACTAAGTCAAACAAAGTCAAACAAGGTCAAGCTAAGTCAAACAAAGTCAAACACTAGGTCAAGGGTTGACCTATAGTTGACTTTGTCAACTCTTAGTCCAATCTAGGTCAGATGTTGACTCTACTTTGACTTTTAGTCAAAATAGTCAACCTTGGTCAAACAAGGTTAAATCTAAGTCAAATATCCTATTTCTAGTCATTACCTACCAAGGTACCCTTTACCTTATCGCTATTGGTATCCCAATACCAATACCTTAAGTTGGTACCCTTTACCTTATCGCTATTGGTACCCTTTACCTTATCGCTATTGGTATCCAGATACCAATACCGCGGTAACATGGTTGGTACATTAAGGATCTTTGACAAGATAACATGTTGCGAAAAGATATATCCTTATATATAGTTCTTCTACAGATTTTCTTTAACATTACTTAGGAGAACTATAAGGATATATCTGTTCACAACATGTCACCTCCTCAAAGACCCTTAATGTGACAACCATGTCACCCTCTCATATTCCTGCAGCTAAAAGGCAAAACCATGGTATATACATGGTTTAAAGTATCGGCCGATACCGATCCGATACGGCCGATACCGATACGGTTTGGCATGTTCCGATCCAATACCGACCGATACCAAATATTGACCGATAACGACATTGGGGGTCTTTGTTCCGGTCAATTCGACAAAACCAATCGGTAAGGGTGACTACTATTTCATATAATTTCAAAACTACTAAGAAATAACGCTAAAATACTTAAAATTATGCCTAAATGTATAAAATATATGTTTTTAAATGTAAATAATTTATTACTAATTATTTGTTTTCCGATACCAAAGTCCGATACTCCGATACGATACCGCTGATACTAACGATATCGCCGATACCAATACTCATAGGAATAGTCCGATACCGATTCCGATACCGATATTGTGAACCTTGGGTATATATCGTCAACATTTCAGATTCTTAAAATGAATTTCAAATGGATTTTTGATTGTATATATATGTGTATTTGTGTGTATATATATTGTATACATATATATTTATATATGTATTTGTGTGTGTATGTAAGTGTGTGAGTATATATATACATGTATGAATGTAGATATGTGTATTTATATATATAGGTATATATGTATGTATTTTGTGTGTGTGTCCTGTGTCCTGTGTCACAGAGTCGTGTCCGAAATAGGGTTAGGGTCCTGTCCCCTGCCCCCTCCCCCCTACCCCTGCCCCCTCCCCCCTATAGGGTATCCTATTACAATAGACTAATCTAGGACACTCTTAAGATACTAGGATATCTAACTATCCTAGGATACCAAATTCTAGCCAAGATACTAACTTAGGGTACTAACTTAGGTTACTAACTTCTAGCCCATATCCTAATATCCTATTATCTTGATACCCTCAAGATACTAGCATAATCTAACTACCCTAAGATATCTAACTTAGGATACTAACTTATCTAGGATAAATAGGATACTAACTAACCTATCCAAGACACTAACTAACCTATCTAGGATACTAACTTCTAGTATCCTAAGATATTAACTCACCTATCTAACTCTAGGATACTAACATCCTAAACAAGATATTAAATTAGTGCCTAGGATACTATCCTAAATATCTAACTTAGGATACTAACTTATGGATACATATCTAAATCCCTCTCACCTTTCTCACTCTCAAACACACACACACACACACACACACACACACACACACACACACACACACACACACAATCTAACACTTATCTCAATATCCTTCTTCACTCACACTCACACTACCATACTACCACATCTAAACAGGCCATCAATCACACAACTACCTATATATTTACTATATATATATAGGCATACATATATAGGTTAAGATATTTACATATACTAGGCTATAACCAAGGGGACACAATATATACATTCAACAATTTATGCATTTATATACTAGAGAGATAGAGAGTGTATAGTGTCAAGTGTGCATATACAAGTGTCATGTGTGTACGTGTCTCCCAAACCAAAATCGTGTCCAAATACTCGACACAATGTGTCCAAAAACAAACCAAACTCAACACATCCAAAACTGGACTCGAATCCAATGGGCACGAGTCTTTGGGGACACAAATCCAATGGGCATGAGTCTTTGGGGACACGATGTGTGTCCGTGTGTCCGTGTGTGTGTGTCCGTGGAAGAGGAGGAGGAGGAGGAAGGAGAGTAGTTAGGTTAGGGTTTACCTAAGGAATAGGAGGAGGAGCTCGGATTGGGGGAGGAGGAGCTCGAGGAGGAGGATCTCGAGGAGGAGGAGCTCGCCGGAGGGGGAGGGAGTCGCCGGGGGAGAGGGGGTCGCCGGGGGGGAGGGGAGGGCACTGACAGAGGGGGAGGGAGTCGCCGGGGGGGTGGGGGGAAATTAAAATTTTCGAGTATTTTCGAGTGAGAGTGAGGGGGGAAAGAAGGAAAAGGTGTGCCCTAAGTAAAAAAACTTAGCGACGTCACGTGTTGAAGTCGCTAAACGTCGTAAAAATAGCGACATATGCTAATAATATGTCGCTGAACATCGCTATTCAGCGACGTAGTAAACTCCTGTCGCGGAACGTCGCTAGGCAGCGACGTTTTGCGACGTGTTTATAAAGCCATCGCTAAATGACATAACTAGCGACGTTATTTCTTGCCGTCGCTAAATTACGTCGCTATTAGATGATATTTTAGTAGTGATGCTTTTTGTCACTCTTATGGGAAAATTCACTTTGGAGCTAAGCCCCAAAGGGACTTAGTGACTCGGAATCGGACTCAGATTCGAGGGCACAAAGTGGCACTTTATTGGTGCACTTTGGACTCAGTACGTTAGCATCATCCCATGGTGCTTGCTCATTTGTTGCACTCGTACGTGAGTTGCTTGCACAGTTACATGAGCAGGCACATTTATGGGCTATATGCGGCTGCGTACATGCGTGTGTGGGATGCTATGCTTCTGGCTTATGCATGTAGGAGCAGTTGCGGTTGTCCTACTGGGTGCATATGTGGAAATAGCGTGGTTGTCTCTTATTTTTGCTGATTGAAGCATTTAAATGATTATGGAAAGATTATGTAGTTAATTCAAATTCGTTTTTGAGGGATCTAAATTAAATTTATTCCTATCTTTTCGTAATCCGTTAGCGTCCAGGACTAGAGTTAGGCTTTCCATCCATCCCTATAAATACTCTCTTCGTACCTCTTTGAAAACTAACTTCTAAATTGAGAGAGAAGAGATTTTTGCTGCTGCAACCATTGGAGTCTATAAATGAGTTTATGCGAGTCCAAAAAGGAGGTAATATCGAGCGTGCAAAAGCATGAAAAAAATTGAGCTATGCGCCAAATAATGTGCATCCGGAGCCATGCGCTCAAATGACACCACAAAGAATAGATGCAACCAAGCAACCCATGCGCCAAAAACCACATGTGCCTGGATGATCATGTGCCTAAGACACCCAACCGTCACTTCATCATTAATGCCCCCACTGACTGCTGTGTCAGTTATCAGCCGACGCTTAGAAGGTCGTACAGCACGTGCCCTATAGTGCACGCAGTCGACGGTTGCATAATAACTTAGGCGTCATCATGTTATAATCATATACACTAATACAATAGTAGCGTTATACGTCATGAGGAATTAGCACAACAAAGCTATATCCAGGTAAAGACAAAGATTCTTCAAAGTACAAACTGATGGTAGACATCAGCACTTACGTCAGAGTAATCATTACTCGTTGTCAGGTTATAGTTATGCTATGCCACTTGGCTGACCAGTATAAATCTTTGCATGCGCCTATGAAGCCATGTGCTCAGACTTTCTATGTGTCGCTAAAGCCATGGGCCAAGTCCATCTCATGTGCAAAATCAACTGCGCATTAAAATATTTCTGTTGCAACAGAACGAGATATTTGAAGTCATCAGCACGTGCCACGTATCAAATGACTCACTCATGCCTATGATAGGTGTCAACAACCTAAGATCTCCGCAACCACCCTATTCCAACCATGGCCTTGTGCCAGTTAGCTGTACCATATGTACACAGTTACAGCCGTATTATGTTCAAGAATCATGCGTGCAATGTCATGCGCACTAAAATCCATACGCGTATCGCATATTCGCGTATGGATGGAGATTTTTAGCACCTGTAAATATGAGGAGTCTTTCTTCATCCCAGACACGCAGAGAGTTTTTTTGCATAAAACTGGGAGAGCCAAATTACTATTCTTCTTGCCGTCGAACAGAGACTTCCAATCCTCTTTCGCTTTGTCAGAGTATCAAAACAGAGTAAAGGAACCAGTTGTTGTGTTCAATCTTCATTGTCACACTTCTCAAGAATAAAAAACTTTGTACTTAGAGTTCATATTTAGGATTTATTTTTTTACTTTTAGTTTTTTAATACAAAAGTTTGTTCAACTTTGTTCAATGGCAAACAGGGTGTAGCACCCAGTTTCCCAAATGAGGGTAATTTTAAAATTTCATGTTTATAATTATTTTAATAATGATATTTAATTCATGATATGATTTTTGGTGATTTTAAATCATTTTAAAATTATTTAAATCAATGACTTGTGGTTTTGACGTTTTGCTAGTGAAACCCTAGAGACTGTTTGACCTAGAGCCTAACCATATGATTATGATATTTTAATATCATTTTTAGCCTAAGTATATTTTTGCATTTGACCTCTTTGAATTATTTTGATATTATTTTATTATTTATGATATTGTTTTGGGGTTATTTGAGTCGGGTTCGAATTTCAACTCAATCCGACTTGAAACGGGGACCCGGGGATAGTTTGACTCTAGTGGAACCCACACACTAGTTAGACATGGCCCACATGATATTAATTTTAGTCCACATGATAGAAATATTTTAGTTAGAGGTTAGACTAATTATTATGGATAAGGTTAGTGTGATTAGAGACTTTAGAATGACTAATTTAGGCCCAACCAATTAGCCCTTTCCTAATACTCATAGAATAGGTTAGTGGAGGCATTTTGGACCTTACCATAATAGGACAAATAGCCCCATATGGCCAGCCACTTTGGGAGAGGATAAGCTCAAGTTCATTTCATTATTCTCATCCACACTCTCTCTTGTTCTTCCCCAAATTCCTAGAGAGCAATCCCTAGCAATTTCTCCACCAAATCCTTCCATTTCGCCACCAAATCTTCTTCTTTCCTTCTCCATTCTAGCCAAGGAGGAAGCTACCCAAGTTTGGGAGGATTCGGAGCTCGTTCGTGTCCTTTTGGAATCTCTACGTGTCGGTGTCGCTCCGGGAAGGCTTTTCTTCGATTCGATCTACCGGGAGGTATAAATCCCTTCTCCTTTTCATTTCCTCATGCATATAGGTCTATTTTGAACCCATAGGAATGACCCCCATGGTTGTACCTCCATTTGTGTCCATTTCGTGTCCATTTGGAGGTCATAGGAGTGTCCTTTGTGTTGTGGTTGTGTCCATGTGGAAAAATCCCAAATTTGGACACACTATGTGTTGTTGTTATGTATGAATGAATTATTACATGTTTAATCTCATATTTTTGTATTGGAGATGTGTTCTATAGTGTCTCATATATATATTAGTGTAGAGAGTGAGTTCTTGATATATTATGTTATATACTTGTGTTCTTTTGTCTCAAACTACCCAAATCCGTCATGATTTTTATCCACGTTTATAATTTCAGCCCTAACTTAGAAATATCATAACTTCTAGCTCAAAGCTCGATTTAATCTTCCGTTTTTTTTAAAAGAAGCGTATTGAAGTTAGCTTTCCAAAAACATATATTAATAGGCCTAATTCTTTATATAACTTTTTGGAAAAATATTTGAGTGTCAGCTGTACGAAAGACAAATGCGTTCTCGGTGTTTTCGCGATTCTGGGAGTTTCCGGAAACGAAAACGCGATCCGTTTGAAGTTTTGGAAAGCTAACACATAGATCTATAACATACTTTATTCCTAAATTTTAATTCATGCTGAGATGGTACAGTATTGATTATTAGTAGGAGTTACTATTCGGTATATGCATTTTGTGCACCCTTGTGTGTAATATAATATCCTATTTGATTTTAACCCATATTAATGTATATACATTATGTAATGAAATAGAGAATGCAAGCATGAGTAAATGGTTAAATAAAGGATGTATGAGGTGTAAGTATCCTATCTAATGTAAGCATGTATAAGTATGACTTGTAATGAATATGTAGGTTCCATAGTATGTAATGTATGGTGCATATAGTAGTGCAAGAGAATAAATGAATGATGAATGAATGCAAGCATGAATGTAATGTAATAATAGATGTAATGTATGCAATATACAAGTTAATGAGATGTAATATTCTATGTTAACACAAATCCTATATTACCTCATGTACCCCCCTTACACTATGTTGACACTATCATACTTGACACTTTGTTCACTTACACTTTGACACTCTTTGATATTATACACTATGTATGCCCATTTAACCCTCACTTGTCCCTTTGCCATGTTCACATACACACACATAGCCTCTTAAATAAGTATTTGTGAATATAGTTAACTTAGCTATGTATGTATATTATATATATGTTAGCATATTGTGTTGAAATATATAAGTTTATATAACCATTTAAAATGCCATGATTATAGACCTAATGTTGAATACCAATATATGCATGTGTATATATGTGTAGACATATATAGCTTAAAGTAATAGATTACCTAGTGTATATCCAATGTGAATTCTTGCCTATTTGTGTATTGAATAATTGTATGCTATATAGAGTTGGGTGTATGTTGGCTTGTATAGCCTTGTATTGTTGTGTGCTTGCTAGGATAGTCTTGGTTAGGCCTAATAAGACTTGCTGGGTTAGGTCATGACCTAGTTTGACCTAGTTTGACTAGTGCTGTTGACCAGAGTTGACCAAGGGTTGACTTTGGCCTAGTTTGACCTAGATTCATGTAAAATGCATTGTAGTGCTTTATATTACCCTTCTGGACATGTTGTGACTTGTGTTGTTCTAATTAGGAGCCAGATACCTCTCCTCGGACAGTATCTTTACCTTGGATATTCAGATATCAGGCGAGTACATTCTCTGATCTTTTCATACTTGTCTGGACAATACTCTTGCTCTAGATTACTTTACTTGTTGCTGACACGTATCTTCACGGATTAGTACTATATGGATCCTTTCCTGAGATGTTATTCCTCTACAGGTGCATCGGGTATTTCATGTTCATGTACTTTATCATGTGCATCAGGTACTCCTTGTACTCGTACTAGTTCATGTTTTTATATATTCTCATGTGCTTTCATGTGCTTCATGTGCTTTCATGTGCTTTATCATGTGCCTCATGTACTACTCAATACATGAGTTCACGTATCTTAGCTGTATTCATGTGCTTATAACGTAACTTGAATGGATCCTTGTGTATTGATTGGGGCGGGGTGAGTAGAATTGGTTATGTGAACACTATCCCCAGTAGCTGTATTCATGTGCCTCCTTATTTGTATTCATGTGCCCCTAAGCCATTTACATAACCATATTGTGCTCTAAATCACGTAGCCACTTACAGTCTCTACTATCATGTATTTACTTTCAGTTACAAAATATCTCCTGTTTACTCGTACTTCCATTCAGCACTTCCTGTATTTTACTCTATTGCATGATTTATACTCCTAACCTACTATGAACTGTTTGAGAGATATGTGCTCGCTCCTATCCCGACTGGACCTGTTGATAAATTTTACAGATAGCCTGGAGGTTGCCTGCTAGCCTAGAGGAGACAGTAGAGGTTGCATAGATAGCTAGGATTTTTGCTTATAGTTTATTTTCAGTCATCTTGAGTTATATTTATGGATTATTGTATTTGGGTTTTGAGATGTATTCTGAGTTTGTATCTTAGACACTTAGACTTCTATCTGTTGTATCTCTTTTCGATTTCATGTTTTATCTATCTTCCTTTATGCTCTACCTTAGATGTGATTGAGTTTACATTCTGCTATGTCACCCCCATTCGGGGACTATAAACTGTTTAGTCTTATACTGTTGATGCATTGAGACCTAGGACAGCGTTCTACCGCCGACACTGCGGCGTAGGCTGGGCGTTGTTACGTTCTCGTACCCTAACTCTAGGGTGCGGGTCGTGACACATTTTTAGTGGTGGCCCATGCAGGTCGAGATTCGCATTAGTGCGATTTCGTAGTAGCGCAACGACTTAGTTGTACTACTACGAGCCTGCTATAGGATATATAAATTAAGGTGTTAGGATGAGAGGATACTCAATCACTGTTAGGATTCCTTGAGAGATTCCTGGGATGACCCTTGAGAATCTCATTTTGAATTTCGATTTAAACTCCTTTTCCTTGTTTTGATTCACCTTTTTCCTTGATTTGAATTTGATTTTGTGGATTCATTGTAGAACTTTGAATCCTGGTATTAGTTGATAATTTTGATAAAATTTTGTAGTTGTTGATTTAATTTTGTATTTAGATTGATATTTTCAAATCTAAGGTACTCAATCACACTTAGGATTCTTTGAGAGATTTCTGGGACGACCCCTGAGAAACTCATTTTGAACTTCAATTGGAATTCCTTTTCCTCTTGTTTGGATTCACCCTCATTCCTTGCTATTGAATTTAAGCTTGATGGGTTCCTCTCGTTTGAACCGATGAGAAGGAACATATCTTCATTATTCTTTCTCGCCATTATTCCCTTGCATTCTTATTTACCTTTTATCTTAAACTCTGTCTCATTACATTAATTACCCATATCTTGTCGTCCCTACCAGATGTACTTCGAAACCCTTGAATCTTTGTATCTTTTGCATGGAAAAGGCTAAGGAAGTGACGTAAATTATGTAGCTCAGAGAAGACATAACTGGTTATTTTATGATGATCTAAAGGAAATCAAATGTGGAGTGTTCCATATGGAAACTTGAGATAGAAATGTGGTAAAGGTCTCGAATAGAATAAAGTGATGTATACTGCCAATCTGGAAACAATTACATTTAGAGAAATTTTGGGGTTGTGAGATAGTTTATAGGTGTATTCAAAACTAATAAGGATATCAGAGGTCAACCTAGTTTTGAGAACTTAAAAAATCTTGGTTATTGATTCTGGGAAAAACATTTACTCTAAGGCTGTGTAGAAGGTTAGTAATGGAAAAGAGAAGTTAATTATGTTTAATAAGGATATTAAACAAGATGTTGCGAGAAAATGACTAGGGATAGAGAGAACACAAAGTTATGGAAGTTTAGAGATTGTTGTAAAATATTTTTAGGAGAATAATATTCAAGGGTGTATGTCGAAGAAAATACGGAAGTTGATTTTATGATGGAAGATAAGTTTTGTAAGGCCTAGAGATTTAAATTAAATAATACGAGGAGAACAATTTGAACAAGTTCAAGGAATTCGTAAACGGGATTTAGAGGTTTTGGGTCAAATTTAAGACAAGGTGAAAGAACTTAGAAATTTAAATAAATGGTTAATGTTGATTCCTAAATGTGAGGGTTGTGCTTCAAGAGTGATGTTTGGAAATTGGGAATTGCCTACGGTAGTCATGGTAAGGGTTTAAGTAAAGGTTAAATATTCATATGGAGACTGGTGAGGTAAAGATATGATTGGCAAGTTATGACCAGATGAACTTAAGAGTATCAGAAGCAGATGACTAACTCGATCTTCATTATTTTTTGTGCATTAATTACCACCTCTTGAGCTCCCACTTTCTAATTGATATCCTTGACGTTCCTTATTGTGACTTTGATATTCGGAATGTAATACTAGCTGTTACCCTCCAACAAATCTTATATGTAAGACCTAGACGAGCTCACCTTCGTGTAGGTATATCATGTCCCACTAAAACTCGTCTTCTTGTACTCTATTTTCTTGATATGATTTTCTGGTCAACTGGCTAAACTATAACCTCTACCATTATACTAAATTTCTTCTTATTTCAATTAGAAATCCAGCCTTGACTCAATTCTTTCGACCCGACATGTGATGGTGTTCTGCTTGTTTCCTTAGATGCTTAACCTTGTACCTTATATGATTACTTGACCCGTTGGTTAAGAAACTTAGACTATGTAATTCCTTTCATCATTACCACCCTTATATCTTGTGCTGCTAAATTAGCCTTAGTTTTGCAAGCTTATCTATTTTCGAGCTTGGTCATGACATATTTTATTGGGTGGCCACCCACTAACATATTGTCTAATCAGAACCGGTACATGATGGTCTGATCAACCTATTGCACTTTGGTTCGCTTTTTCATGTATCAATCTACGAGAATGGAGACATAGTTAAACTTGACCCTAGAGTCTCATTCGCGACAGCCTTGACAATTCTCCTTGAAATCTTTTTATCGCCTATGAACCTCGTATTCGTACTCAGTCGAATTAAATTTAATCATGACCTGAACCTCCATCATTGGATGCTCGTGCTCATACTTTGATTTCATTGATTTCCCTTCTTGCCCAAATCTCGTTTTATCCCGAAATTGATCAACTTAGATCGTGTCAAGACAAAAATCTATTTGTGATTTGTTGTGCCTAAATTTTCAATTTTTGCCATTTTATGGAATAGTAACCTTTTAATAATTTCTTAGTTGTTTGTTAATGACCAATTTTTATATAGGATGGTAGACAACCCTACAACCTTGATGATTGTTGTTCCCTTACCTTCCCAATTAGGACACCATAGATTGTTTGTGTGTTGATACCATAGTACTGTTTTGACCTAGAATGACCAGTGCACCTAGGTGAGACTTCCAACTGCTACGGTATGCCCTGACCTTGTATACTATTCCTTTAAATTGCATGATTTAAAAAAAAAATTTAGACCTTGATTGTTGGGAAATAGGGACGTCACCCCATTAGTATCAGTTGTGGATATATATAGGTTAGTCCTTGATGTGGGGATGTGTGTCTCTAAACATGTAGCTTATGAGATTTATGAGAGATTATAGTATCAGCCTTGATAGGATGTACTAGTCTTTTGGTGAGTATAAATGTATTATGAGAGATAGGGGCCTATATGTCTTAGTAATGCATCGTTCCTATGGTAATAGAATGTATTAATAGATGGTTAATAGGAAGATAATAGTTTGAGCATACCTATAGCCTATGATCAGTTCCTTTTCATCCTTAGTTAAGACCACTTTAAAATAGGTCCAGTCCCTTGGATATAGGTTCCAGTCCATATTTTATTGAAGTTCCATTACCGCCGTACAACAGGGCAGTATTGAAGGTATTCCTAGATTGACACTTTTTAGATGTCCGTTTATTATTCCAGTGTTAGGAAGTATTACCTTAGATATTGGGTAGGTTAGAGGCTCTAAAAGGAGTACTATCAATCTTAAATTTCGAGGACGAAATTTTTCTAAGGTGGGTAGAGTTGTAGCACCCAGTTTCCCAAATGAGGGTAAATTTGAAATTTTGTGTTTATAATTATTTTAATAATGATATTTAATTCATGATATGATTTTTGGTGATTTTAAATCATTTTAAAATTATTTAAATCAATGACTTGTGGTTTTGACGTTTTGCTAGTGAAACCCTAGAGACTGTTTGACCTAGAGCCTAACCATGTGATTATGATATTTTAATGTCATTTTTAGCCTAAGTATATTTTTGCATTTGACCTCTTTGAATTATTTTGATATTATTTTATTATTTATGATATTGTTTTGGGGTTATTTGAGTCGGGTTCGAATTTCAACTCAATCCGACTTGAAACGGGGACCCGGGGGTAGTTTGACTCTAGTAGGACCCACACACTAGTTAGGCATGGCCCACATGATATTAATTTTAGTCCACATGATAGAAATATTTTAGTTAGAGGTTAGACTAATTATTATGGATAAGGTTAGTGTGATTAGAGACTTTAGAATGACTAATTTAGGCCCAACCAATTAGCCCTTTCCTAATACTCATAGAATAGGTTAGTGGGGGCATTTTGGACCTTACCATAATAGGACAAATATCCCCATATGGCCAGCCACTTTGGGAGAGGATAAGCTCAAGTTCATTTCATTATTCTCATCCACACTCTCTCTCTTGTTCTTCCCCAAATTCCTAAAAAGCAATCCCTAGCAATTTCTTCACCAAATCCTTCCATTTCGCCACCAAATCTTCTTCTTTCCTTCTCCATTCTAGCCAAGGAGGAAGCTACCCAAGTTTGGGAGGATTCGGAGCTCGTTCGTGTCCTTTTGGAATCTCTACGTGTCGGTGTCGCTTCGGGAAGGCTTGTCTTCGATTCGATCTACCGGGAGGTATAAATCCCTTCTCCTTTTCATTTTCTCATACATATAGGTCTATTTTGAACCCATAGGAATGACCCCCATGGTTGTATCTCCATTTGTGTCCATTTGGAGGTCATAGGAGTGTCCTTTGTGTTGTGGTTGTGTCCATGTGGAAAAATCCCAAATTTGGACACACTATGTGTTGTTGTTATGTATGAATGAATTATTACATGTTTAATCTCATATTTTTGTATTGGAGATGTGTTCTATAGTGTCTCATATATATATATTAGTGTAGAGAGTGAGTTCTTGATATATTATGTTATATACTTGTGTTCTTTCGTCTCAAACTACCCAAATCCGTCATGATTTTTATCCACGTTTATAATTTCAGCCCTAACTTAGAAATGTCATAACTTCTAGCTCAAAGCTCGGTTTAATCTCCCTTTTTTTTAAAAGAAGCGTATTGAAGTTAGCTTTCCATAAACATATATCAAATAGGCCTAATTCTTTTTGTAACTTTCTGGAAAATTATTTGAGTGTCAGCTGTACGAAAGACAAACGCGTTCTCGGTATTTTTGCGATTCTAGGAGTTTCCGAAAACGAAAACGCAATTCGTTTGAAGTTTCGAAAAGCTAACACATAGATCTATAACATACTTTAATCCTAAATTTTAATTCATGCTGAGATGGTACAGTATTGATTATTAGTAGGAGTTACTATTCGGCATATGCATTTTGTGCACCCTTGTGTGCAATATAATATCCTATTTGATTTTAACCCATGTTAATGTATATACATTATGTAATTAAATAGAGAATGCAAGCATGAGTAAATGGTTAAATAAATGATGTATGAGGTATAAGTATCCTATCTAATGTAAGCATGTATAAGTATGGCTTGTAATGAATATGTAGGTTCCATAGTATGTAATGTATGGTGCATATAGTAGTGCAAGAGAATAAATGAATGATGAATGAATGCAAGCATGAATATAATATAATAATAGATGTAATGTATGCAATATACAAGTTAATGAGATGTAATATTCTTTGTTAACACAAATCCTATATTACCTCATGTACCCCCCTTACACTATGTTGACACTATCACACTTGACACTTTGTTCACTTACACTTTGACACTCTTTGATATGTATACACTATGTATGCCCATTTAACCCTCACTTGCCCCTTTGCCATGTTCACATACACACGCATAGCCTCTTAAATAAGTATTTATGAATATAGTTAACTTAGCTATGTATGTATATTATATATATGTTAGCATATTGTGTTGTAATATATAAGTTTATATAACCATTTGAAATGCCATGATTATAGACCTAATGTTGAATACCAATATATGCATGTGTATATATGTGTAGACATATATAGCTTAAAGTAATAGATTACCTAGTGTATATCCAATGTGAATTCTTGCCTATTTGAGTATTGAATAATTGCATGCTATATAGAGTTGGGTGTATGTTGGCTTGTATAGCCTTGTATTGATGTGTGCTTGCTAGGATAGTCTTGGTTAGGCCTAGTAAGACTTGCTGGGTTAGGTCATGACCTAGTTTGACCTAGTTTGACTAGTGCTGTTGACCAGAGTTGACCAAGGGTTGACTTTGGCCTAGTTTGACCTAGATTCATGTAAAATGCATTGTAGTGCTTTATATTACCCTTCTGGACATGTTGTGACTTGTGCTGTTCTAATTAGGAGCCAGACACCTCTCCTCGGACAGTATCTTTACCTTGGATATTCAGATATCAGGCGAGTACATTCTCTGATCTTTTTATACTTGTCTGGACTATACTCTTGCTCTAGATTACTTTACTTGTTGCTGACACGTATCTTCACGGATTAGTACTATATGGATCCTTTCTTGAGATGTTATTCCTCTACGGGTGCATCGGGTATTTCATGTTCATGTACTTTATTATGTGCATCAGGTACTTCTTGTACTCGTACTAGTTCATGTTTTTACATGTTCTCGTGTGCTTTCATGTGCTTCATGTACTTTCATGTGCTTTATCATGTGCCTCATGTACTACTCATTACATGAGTTCACGTATCTTAGCTGTATTCATGTGCTTATAACGTAACTTGAATGGATCCTTGTGTATTGATTGGGGCAGGGTGAGTAGAATTGGTTATGTGAACACTATCCCCAGTAGCTGTATTCATGTGCCTCCTAATTTGTATTCATGTGCCCCTAAGCCATTTACATAACCATATTGTGCTCTAAATCACGTAGCCACTTAAAGTCTCTACTATCATGTATTTACTTTCAGTTACAAAATATCTCCTGTTTACTCGTACTTCCATTCAGCACTTCCTGTATTTTACTCTATTGCATGATTTATACTCCTAACCTGCTATGAACTGTTTAAGAGATATGTGCTCGCTCCTATCCTGACTGGACCTGTTGATAAATTTTACAGATAGCCTGGAGGTTGCCTGCTAGCCTAGAGAAGACAGTAGAGGTTGCATAGATAGCTAGGGTTTTTGCTTATAGTTTATTTTCAGTCATCTTGAGTTGTATTTATGGATTACTGTATTTGGGTTTTGAGATGTATTCTGAGTTTGTATCTTAGACACTTAGACTTCTATCTGTTGTATCTCTTTTCGATTTCATGTTTTATCTATCTTCCTTTATGCTCTACCTTAGATGTGATTGAGTTTACATTCTGCTATGTCACCCCCATTCGGAGAGTATAAACTGTTTAGTCTTATACTGTTAGATGCATTGAGACCTAGGACAGCGTTCTACCGCCGACACTGCGGCGTAGGCTGGGCGTTGTTACGTTCTCGTGCCCTAACTCTAGGGTGCGGGTCGTGACACAGGTTGTTCTAGAATTTCTAAAAAAAAACTTGTTAGTTCCTGGAAGTAGATCGTATGAGGCGAATCTTGCTTTGAGCAATAGTTTTCTTCATCACCCCAACAAGAGTTATTTTATCTTCTTCTTCTACAAATCTTCTGTAAGTTGTAATCTGTTCTGTCTATTTGTAACTGTGATTGCAAGGAAGAACGAGAAGCATGTTTTGTTGATTTATAAAATTTATAAGTTATATTCGAAAAATAGTAGAGATATTTCTCCGTTGGAATTGAGTATAATCAGAGAGAAACTTTGTGTGAACCACTGATATGGACTACAACTTTAGGATTCAACAAAGGGTATTCCGAAAGGATTACGTGAACTTCTATTCTTAGCCTTTGTTCAAACATCTTTGATTAAGTCTCGAGATAACAATTCCAAAGCAAGATTCGAGTGAGATAGAGAACAACTGTGCAAGCCTTATCGGCACAAGTTTAACAAACTTGAGAAGTTTGATATGGAGCATTACATCATCTGAAAGAAAAAGGTCAGCCTTAATCTTCAACTTGTAAACGTGGACCACATGTTGATGGATCTTGAGCCTGTAATTCCAGAGGCAGAAAATGCTCAGAGGCTCGCTGTGGCCACTGCTTTACAGATGAAGTGGAGGAGAGACAACAACTACTATAAGTTGTTGAATCTGAACTCCATAGAGGATTCTTTGGCGGAGTCATACGGCAAAGGATGTTTGGAAGTCTCTAGAAAAGCACTACAAGTCTGATGAGAACATAAACAAGATCCATATGACTGAAAAAGTCTAGATAATGCGATTTGAGGATGACAAGACCATGTTGCCTCAAGTCAAAGAATTTCTCAAGTTGTATCAAGAACTTGAGGATGATGGCATGCCCTTAGTTGATGCTTTCATTGTCGGGGATATTGTCCCCAAGCTCCCGCCTGGGTAGAGCAACTTTATTGCGGACATGCTGTAAGAAGATGAAGGCAGATATTGACCACCTCCTGTACTGGATCCATGTTGAAGATGAATTGATGGCTCAACTCAAAGTGGACACGCTGTCCAAACAGATGGCCAAGGCCAACTTGGTGCATGCTGGAGACTCCAAGAGAAAGTAGAAGGATTCTTATAACAAGAAGAAAGATTTCAACCATCTGAAGGTGAAGTCAGCTTCATTCAAGCCAAAGCCTAAGCATGATGGGGCTTGTTTCAACTGTGGCAAAAATACAGCAAATCCAAACCCAAACAGACAAAGCAAGGTGAGCCAATCAAGGTTGCTATGATTGTGTAGGTTGTCGTGACTGGTGTCAACACTAATAGGTGGGTGGACACTTGTGTATTCTGTCATGTTTGCTCAAAGGAGTTGTTCACCACATACAAGCCTACATCTGAGAAAGTTATGATGACGAACTAGACACAAGCTAAAGTACTTAAGATCAGGATGATGGAACTAAATCTGACTTCGAGGAAGTCGCTGACGCTTTAGGATGTAAAGTACATACCAGTGAGAGCCAAGAGCCTAATCTTAGGAAATATGCTCTACAATGCAGGCTTGAGGATGGACATCTGTGAAACCCGTAAGTTTAATTAATTAATTTAGTGTTACTTTTTGTTTATTTCTGAAAATTTTAGTGTTTGGTCAACCCATAAAACTTTATTTTATTTTTATAATTTGTTTGCTAAATTAATTATTATTACTTTTATGAAAAATAACCATATTTTAGAAAAATATTTAATCGTGGAACTTTGAATGTTGGTCTTGACCTGTCCCGAGCCTGAATTGAACCCATCTCAAACCCAAGTTCAATTTTTCCTGAAATTAATTGTGAGTCCCTTAGTATTTATATATATTTACCATTTTCCTTATTTAAAGAAAAAGAAAAACTTTTATTTTAAACAAAACTTTCATTAAAACTTTTAGTTTCTTTATAACCTCTTTAAACTTTATATTACTCAAACTAACAGCAAGGAAAGCTTTCCTTTCCATATGTTCGGCCACAATCAACCCCTCGGCTTCCAAACGTTCACCCGACCCTTCCTTCCCAAACTGCCGGTGACTCCTCGGCTTCCGAAACCCCCATTTCTCCCTATATAAACCCTTTTCTCTCCACTCTCCATCACAAACCACTCCCCAAACCCTCATTTTCCGAACCCTAACCCCCAAATTCGGCAAACCCCGCCTGATCCACGTTTTTCGACAATTTTTTCGGCCGTCGATCCTCCCCACGGTCCCGAGTGTCACCCTCCAGAGCCGACCTAGGCCGATCCCGAGCGGATCCGGTGCTGCCTCGCTTCCAGGCCGGTCCGGCGACCCTTTCAAGCGCCTCTCCCGACGTTTCATCGGCGCCACCGTCGCCTCCTTTGTCCGACGATCCCCGCATCCGTGCTCGACCTCCTGTAGTTCCCGATCCAGCTGCCCCGTGCTCGATCTGTGGTTCCGTGGCCCATTTCAACTGTTCCAGCTCTGTTCGTTTCTGTTTTCGAGTTTATCCCGCGGCTCCCTGACCAACGGATAGTGGGTAATTTCTGTTAATCTCAGTAGTTCGTCCCTCCTGAGTCGATGATGATTTTGGTTCTCCGATCCCGTTGCGGGATTCGGTTGCAGTTTTTGGTTGTGTTCTCGATATTTCCGAGACTCATTTCGGAATAAGTTTTGGTTGGTTTCATTTGGTGATTTATTGGAATTCCGAGTTAGTTCTATGGTTTTCAGGTTCTTGGAATTTTCGAGGTAATTTCGGATAGGTTCTGTCTTCTCTGTTTCGGAATGTCGATTGTGATTTCGGATTTTCTGAGCATTGATGGCTTGAGAGCTAACTATTTGTTGATAGTTGCAATCTTTGGTTCTGTGGTTATCTTATTCTGGTTTTGGGAAGTTTTTCTTAAGTATTGGTTGGAAACTTAAGTTACGGAAATCTTCTGTGAGTATATTTTATATAAAATGGTTATTCCCTGGTATGGGACTTATATTTGGTGATTGTGGCACATTTTCCCAGTTTTGGGTTATCCCGAAAATAGAAGGAATGCTGCCGAAATTTTATAAAATTTATAAATGAATATTTTAAATCGAATTTTGGAAATATTTTATAAATTGGATTTTGGGCGACGACCGTACCGGTCTGCGGGACCTAGCGAAATGCAAACGAAACCGGTCATGCCGGACGTTGAGGCATTAGCTAATTTTGTGACGATTGGACCAAGTCTGAGACTCTTAATAATATTTATTTTTAATTTAATTTATTAATTTTGTTTTAGTAATTAAAGTGCAGGATATTATTTAGAGTTAACTAACCTTTTCTCTTATTTCAATTTATGTAAAAAGGTCTGTAAGGGCATAAGCCCAGCTTTCCTATTTTTCTCTATGGCAACGTATTTGTATAGTGTGGTTTTGGCATTTTTTGGTATTTTTTTAGTTGTTGATAAACGCATAGAATATTAAATGAGTATTTATTTTATATAAAAAATTAATAGTTTTCTGACATTAAATTAATAATGAAATACAAGTTTGTATTATTTAGCAAATTTATGTTTTCTTGTTAAAAAGGAAATCTATTTTATATATATTACAAACTCACAAAGTTTTGCTAAAATAACCTGTAAATGCGATTTTCCACATAAAAGTTAATTGGATTTTACTTTGTTCATTAATATTTTTAACTCGCATCGATAATCGTGTTTCAGTAGATTAAATAAATAAAACTAAAATTTGACTAGGATTCTGTTCTAGAGATTTCAACTAGCACACCTAGATATGGTTCAACTTTGGTTCTAAGATAGAATTCTCAACTTGTAGGATTTCAAGAACATACTTGACATCTTCTTCGGTTCAGACATCTCAATCCAGTCAATAAAACAAAGGCAAGTACAATTTGTGTTAGTTTACCAATTATTTAGTAATCGTTTTATTGCAAGTTTAAACTAGGATGCAACACGGAACTCTCTCTGAGAGTATGGACTGATTGACTGTTGGGTACTGGAGGAGTAGTGTAATGAGTATGACCACATCCAAAGTGGTATACTGACTGTGTTAGCTCACCCCCATACACAGGGGATAAGCCATATCGTATCAATAGGATACAACTGTACAACTCAATCCGGTCATATTCATTGCATATTCACATCACAATGTTTTAACTGCTGGAGAACTATTTATTTCAAATTGTTTAAAAGTGCATAACTCTATTATTATTTCAATTGTTGGATTATCATGAATTGTACTTTGCTCCCTCCTGACTGGAGACCAATATTTTTAGGTGATTACGTCATCGAGGATCTGGTGTCTAACTCTGGTCCCGCAGAACTTGGAACCCCAGAATCTTAAGAGCTGGATTAGTATTTATTTTACTTTCGGAAACAAGTGTAATAATTGAATGCTGTATTAATGTTTGTTGTATTTCAGGCTTTTCAAATTGAATAAAATGTTTTTATATTTTGTTAGAATTTTATCTGCATGTGTTTCACTGCTTGATACAGCTTACTGCCGCCGTCTCAACAACGGTGCAGGCTGGCATGATCCGATTCGACCCAAGAAATTGGGACCGGGTCGTGACATGTTTTTAGTGGTGGCCCATGCAGGCCATATCTGTAAATTGGTCTAGTCAACTTAGTCTAGACCATCGCACAGTTCTGTAACTTGACCTAGGGATAGTTGAGACTTTAGGAAAACATACTTTAGAAACAATTAGAACACTTAGATGATATACACCATGTTACATTATAGGGCCGAAAATTATTTACTTAAATATCTATTTTGCCTGCTTATAGATTTGTAGGATACCTTGTTTGTGTTTGTACCTAAACCTTATCTAGATTAGGCTGATTGTACCTTTGAGTGTCCCATGACTTTCGAGATTATTTTTTTACCAGAATTTTCAGGTTCTAGTATACTTAGGATTCATATCCTTTTTGGAATAAGATTGAATTCTTTGGTCTTCTTCTTCTTTATCAAACCTAAATTTCGAATTCTTCATTATTTCTCTACCTTTAATTGAAATCTTGATTCGTTCGCTATAGAATTTCAAATTCTCTTAGCAACCCTGATAAATTCTTATCTACCCAATATATATATCTACAACCATTATCCAACCTTTTGCCTTGATCTCATTTCCAATTGACTAACTTTCTCGGAATCAATCCTGAATCAAAATTCTTCTGGGATCATTTAAACCTCAAGGTCAATTATTACCAGAAGAATTAGTTTAGTTCATGATTCTCTTAAAGGGGTTATTTTCAATTTCAATATTGATTGTTATCTCCTGAGTTATTCCAAAGACCGAGAATATTCTTATCTGTTGACTTCCTCCATTCATCTTGAAACCCTACTCTCTCTATTCAAATTTTTTGATCAAATCAAAGGCCTAAAAAGCTTCTATGATTGAATACCATGAAGCAGGAACGGTCAGAAAATTAATCACATTTTGAATCCATTCTATTATTGAATTTCCTTTAGTCATGGAAATTTTGAGCTGTCCCAAAGCTATTTAATTTCTTGGCGTTACTAGACAATTTCAGTTTGATTTCCTTGAATCAATGAAACTTATCTTCTCTCAAATTTCTAACTTTCCTTAGTTATGGAATTATTCTTCTCAAAATAATTTTCTGTATTGCCTGAGTGATTTGTCAGGAATATTTTCATTGGTTTTTCTTACTTAATCCGAATCTGTGATGCTTCTATCTTATCTAGTGTTTGACTCAATTATTCAAATCAAGGTTGATCGTTTCATCTTTGGAAAAGAAAATCGGAGAACAGATACTCCTCTTGATTTTAGCCCCAGTCTCTTAAATCTCAAACACATATTTTGATAAATCCCTTAATCTCAGAAGAACAGTCATCTACATTTTCTATCCTGTTTAGAACTTTAAACTCGTTTGAATTTTTGAAAGTTTTCTAAAATTCACATGGACAAAGTTAAGGAAATATTTAGCAACCTAACATGACTCCGCACATTTACGTAATAGTCATTTATCTGAATTATGGAAAATTGCAAGTTTACTGCAGCTAGTTGTGCACTGGCGAGGCATAAACTCTAAGTTGAAATAATGACAGGTAATCGTTAGGTTTCCAAATATTATTGAGACTTTGTTCTATGTTTGCTTAGCCATGAAATGGATAAAATTGGAAGATTACTCGGTAAACTAAATTATTCAAGTTATGGAGTCAAAAATTCATTGCAGTCAGGTGCACACTGGCGAGGCATGCATTTGAAACAAAGTGACTTGAAAATAGTGGTTTTCGAATATTAATAAGACTATATTCATATCATGGTTATCTCTAATCATTTGTATTCTAGCATTTGCTCCCACTTCCAAAAATATTCTATCGGATTATATTCTTGTCATGGCTATTTTAAATCACCCTCACTATCTTAAAATCGTACAACTTGAGTCACAAGCTCCTATACCTCATACCAGTATGAATTAAAAATTATCCCTCATTTTGAAAAAAAAATTCTTTTGATTAATGTCGTATTTTATGACCTTTCTATTTTTATGATCTTATTTAAAATTTTCTATATTATGATTATATAATTTATACCTCGATTTCACTTGTGTCTAAAATGATTTTTGATCACAACAAATATTCTAACTCTATCATAGATGATTTTAAAACATGCTGATATTTATCTTTATACCTAGCAATCACGCCTCGAATCTGATTCTGTCTAATGATGTAAACCTAGAATAGTTTATAGCATGGATTTCTAGAGTACACGAGTTACGAATAAAAATGAGATGAATATGAATATATGTAATTTAAATTTACATTAAGAAAGAGATAATTAATGATGTTAATATCAAAGCAAATTGATATTTAGGATAGAGGTGGTTAAATGATAAGCATGAGGATACATTTTAGGAAGACGCATGATAAATCGGATTTTTTTAAAGGTATAACTAAGCAAGGATGACAATTGTATGAATGCCAGGATTACAATGGAAAGATTGGTTGAAATATGTAATAAGATATTTTGGCAGTTGAAGTGATACAACAAAAGCAAAATGAAGGATTTGAGCTTAATCATGATAAATAAAATTTTATAAAGAGTTCGGGATCAAATATATAAATAAAGAATTAAAATCAGGATATATACATGTTAATCTAAAATCACAAGAGTGATCATCTATGAGAAAGAAATGATAAAATTTTATGGATCGTGACAAATCAGAATATTGAAACGTGGTGTAGGATTTTATTGGACACCACTCAAATCATAGAATTAAATTGAATACATTAGCAAGCTGGGAGAAATACATATTGCATGAATATAAGATGTGTCCAAGATTGAAAATATAAAAGACAAAATTTTAAGATGATTGGCAATTTAGGAATGGAATCGAGAATTTAGTAATCATAGAGAATAACATTATTTCTAAAGGAGGAAAGAATGTAAATTAAATAGTGGATAAAATTGATGAATATATAACATTAGATGAGTTTTGGGATTGTTAACCTACTTGGGCATAAGATTGTTAAGGAAGATGTCCAAACTGATTTCAGGCATGATTGCAAGATTAAAACCCTGACTCTGTCCTTTAATTTCGAGGACAAAATTTTCTAAGGAGGGAAGGTTGTGAAACCCGTAATTTTAATTAATTAATTTAGTGATACTTTTTCTTTATTTCTGAAAATTTTAGTGTTTGGTCAACCCGTAAAACTTTATTTTATTTTTATAAATTGTTTGCTAAATTAATTATTATTATTTTTATGAAAAATAACCATATTTTAGAAAAATATTTAATCCTGGAATTTTGAATGTTGGTCCTGACTTGTCCCGAGCCTGATTTGAACCCATCTCAAACCCAAGTTCAATTTTTCCTGAAATTAATTGTGAGTCCCTTAGTATTTATATATATTTACCATTTTCCTTATTTAAAGAAAAAGAAAAACTTTTATTTTAAACAAAACTTTCATTAAAACTTTTACTTTCTTTATAACCTCTTTAAACTTTCTATTACTCAAACTAACAGCAAGGAAAGCTTTTCTTATCTTTCCATACGTTCGGCCACAGTCAACCCCTCGCCTTCCAAACGTTCACCCGACCCTTCCTTCCCAAACCGTCGGCGACTCCTCGACTTCCGAAACCCCCATTTCACCCTATATAAACCCTTTTCTCTCTACTCTCCATCACAAACCACTCCCCAAAGCCTCATTTTCCGAACCCTAACCCCCAAATCCGGCAAACCCCACCTGATCTGCTTTTTTTGACAATTTTTTCGGCCGCCGATCCTCTCCGGGGTCCCGAGCGTCGCCCTCCAGAGCCGACCTAGGCCGATCCCGAGCGGATCCGACGCTGCCTCGCTTCCAGGCCGGTCCGGCGACCCTTTCCACCGCCTCTCCCGGCGTTTTACCGGCGCCACCGTCGCCTCCTCTGTCCGGCGATCCCCGCACCCGTGCCCGACCACCTGTGGTTCCCGATCCGGCTGCCCCGTGCTCGATCTGTGGTTCCGTGGCCCATTTCTACTGTTTCAGCTCTGTCCGTTTCTATTTTCGAGTTTATCGCGCGGCTCCCTGACCAACGGATAGTGGGTAATTTATGTTAATCTCAGTAGTTCGTCCCTCCCGAGTCGATGATGATTTTGGTTCTCCGATCCCGTTGCGGGATTCGATTGCAGTTTCCGGTTGTGTTCTCGGTATTTTTGAGACTTATTTCGGAATAAGTTTTGGTTGGTTTCCTTTGGTGATTTATTGGAATTCCGAGTTAGTTCTGTGGTTTTCAGGTTCTCGGAATTTCCGAGGTAATTTCGGATAGGTTCTGTCTTCTCTGTTTCGGAATGTCGATTGTGATTTTGGATTTTCTGAGCATTGATGGCTTGAGAGCTAACTATTTGTTGATAGTTGCATTCTATGGTTCTGTGGTTATCTTATTCTGGTTTTGGGCAGTTTTTCTTAAGTGTTGGTTGGAAACTTAAGTTACGGAAATCTTCTGTGAGTATATTTTATATAAAATGGTTATTCCCTGGCATGTGACTTATATTTGGTGATTGTGGCACATTTTTCCAGTTTTGGGTTATCCCGAAAATAGAGGGAATGCTGCCGAAATTTTATAAAATTTATAAATGAATATTTTAAATAGGATTTCGGAAATATTTTATAAATTGGATTTTGGGCGACGACCGTACCGGTCTGCGGGACCTAGCGAAATGCAAACGAAACCGGTCATGCCGGACGTTGAGGCAATAGCTAATTTTGTGACGATTGGACCAAGTCTGAGACTCTTAATAATATTTATTTTAATTTAATTTATTAATTTTATTTTAGTAATTAAAGTGCAGGATATTATTTAGAGCTAACTAACCTTTTCTCTTATTTCCATTTATGTAAAAAGGTCTGTAAGGGCATAAGCCCAGCTTTCCTATTTTTCTCTATGGCAACGTATTTGTGTAGTGTGGTTTTGGCATTTTCTGGTATTTTTTAGTTGTTGATAAACGCGTAGAATATTAAATGAGTATTTATTTTATATGAAAAAAATTAATAGTTTTCTTACATTAAATTAATAATGAAATACAAGTTTGTATTATTTAGCAAATTCACGTTTTCTTGTTAAAAAGGAAATCTATTTTATATATATTACAAACTCATAAAGTTTTGCTAAAATAACCTGTAAATGCGATTTTCCACATAAAAGTTAATTGGATTTTACTTCGTTCATTAATAGTTTTAACTCACATCGATAATCGTGTTTCAGTAGATTAAATAAATAAAGCTAAAATTTGACTAGGGTTCTGTTCTAGAGATTTCAACTAGCACACCTAGAATATGGTTTAACTTTGGTTCTAAGATAGAATTCTCAACTTGTAGGATTTCAAGAACATACTTGACATCTTCTTCGGTTCAGACATCTCAATCCAGTCAATAAAACAAAGGCAAGTACAATTTGTGTTAGTTTACCAATTATTTAGTAATCGTTTTATTGCAAGTTTAAACCACGATGCAACACGGAACTCTCTCTGAGAGCATTGACTGATTGACTGTTGGGTACTGGGGGAGTAGTGTAATGAGTATGACCACATCCAAAGTAGTATACTGACTGTGTTAGCTTACCCCTCATACACACGGGGATAAGCCATACCGTATCTATAGGATACAACTGTACAACCCAATCCGGTCATATTCATTGCCTATTCACATCATAATGTTTTAACTGCTGGAGAACTATTTATTTCAAATTGTTTAAAAGTGCATAACTCTATTATTATTTCAATTGTTGAATTATCATGAATTGTACTTTGCTCCCTCCTGATTGGAGACCAACATTTTTAGGTGATTGCGTCGTCGAGGATCTGATGTCTAACTCTGGTCTCGCAGAACTTGGAACCCCAGAATCTTAAGAGCTGGATTAGTATTATTTTTTTTTTGGAAACAAGTGTAATAATTGAATGATGTATTAATGTTTGTTGTATTTCAGGCTTTTCAAATTGAATAAAATGTTTTTATATTTCGTTAGAATTTCATCTGCATGTGTTTCACTGCTTGATACAGCTTACTACCGCCGTCTCAACAACGGTGCAGGCTGGGCATGATCCGATTTGACCCAAGAAATTGGGACCGGGTCGTGACAACATCAATGCTGGTCAGATGGTTATGTCCTATAAAGGAACGTACTTCAGAAAAGCTTTCTGCACCGAAGAGATGTTCAAACTTCAACTTGTAACTCCGACTGATAATGTTAATGTAGTATCTTCTTATAGTTATTCTCTTAAGTTGTGGCATAATAGACTAGGACATGTTCATTGTTAAAAGAATTAACATGATGTCTAGTCTTGGACTTATCTCCAAAAGTGGGTATAAGGAGGTGGAGAAGTGTGAAGTATGTGCACAAACGAAGATCACAAGAGAACCATTCAAACGAGTAAACTGAAGCACATATTTTTTGGAGTTGGTGCACAAATATCTGTGACTTTAAACATTTCTCCACGAAGGCTAGGATGTACTTTATTACTTTCATCAATGATTTCTTGAAATACGCGTTCATCTATCTGCTCAAGTCAAATTATTAAGCGTTCGAGAAGTTTAAAGACTTCAATGCTGAAGCGGAGCGCCAAACCGGACAACAACTCTAGAAACTCAGAAGTGATCGAGGCGGAGAGTATTGGTCGCTTGAATCTCATTGTTCTGCAAAGAATATGGAATTGTCAATGAGATAACTGCTATATATTCTTCTAAATCAAATGGTGTTGTATAAAGGAAAAACAAAATGTTGACAGAGATGATGAACTCAATGTTGTTGACAGCGGGTTTACTTCTGGAGAGAAGCAAAGCTTACAACTACTTTTATTCTGAATATAGTTTCGTACACAACTTCCAATATCACTCTTCATGAACTCTGGTTCAAAGTCAGACCCAACTTGAATGTCATTCGAGTGTGAAGGTATCTAACATATGTGAAGCTTTCGGACTTGAAGATTCAGAAGCTGGGTACGAGGACTACGAAGACTATCATCTAGTTTATGCTGAGAAGAGTGATGCTCGAAGGTTTCTTGATATTGAATCAAATTATATCATCGAATCTCGTAATGCAAAATTCTTATAAGATAAATTTGTAAGGCATAAGAATATTATTCTCGCTGAAGCTTCCAATGATGATGTAGTCCAAGAATAAGTTATTGCAAAGACAACGTTCAAACTAGAACTGGAAGAACTTATATCTAAGCGAGAGGAGATTGAAGGACTTCGGAAATAATTTTGTCACCTATCATATGGAAGCAGATCCGCTTACCTATGATGAGGCGATGAAGACCAGAGATAATATCTTCTGGAATGAGGCTATTAATGATGAGTAAGACTCAATAACCTCCAATAACACTTTGGTGTTGGTTGACCAACCTGAAGGAGCAAAACCAATTGAATGTAAATGGATCTTCAAGAAGAAGATAAAGGTCGATAAAACTGTTGACAAGTTCAAAGCTAGGTTGGTAGCGAAGGGGTTTCCTCGGAAGCATGAGATCGACTACTTTGACACATATGCTCCAATAGTGTGGATGACGATCATCAGGATGTTAATTGCTCTGAGTGCAATACAAAAGATTGTTATTCATTAGATGGATATTAAAACAACATTCCTAAATGTAGAGTTGGCCGAAGAGAATTATATGCAATAGTCAGAAGGATTTGTCATCAAAGGCCTTAAAAATAAAATATGCAAGTTGATAAAATCATTATATGGTCTGAAGCAAGCTCCCAAGATGTGGCATAAGAAGTTTGATAAAGTCATAAAATCAAACGGCTACAGGGTCAACAAGACGGACAACATGTTGATCTTAGGTACAGATTTAGTATGTGTCACTAAGACAAAAAAAAGTTCCTCTCATCTATGTTCATTATGAAGGATTTAGGGGAAGGTGATGTTATTCTAGGGATAATGGTCATCCGTACGGACACAAGAGTAGCGCTATCACAATCTCATTATATTGTGAAGATGCTCACATGCTATGGATATCATAATCTTCTAGGGATCGATACTCCGTAAAGGTGTGACAAGAATCTGAAGCCAAGTCCAAGAAAAAGCATTAGGCAGCTAGAGTACTCAAGTGTCATCAGAAGTTTGATGTATGCAACAACTGCCACAAGACATGACATAGCTTTCATCATGGTGATGCTGAGTCAGTTCATAAACAATCTAGGCATGGAGCACTGGAAAGCTGTGAAGATAGTGATGAGATATCGCAAGGTAACTCAAAAGTATGCACTTCACTATATCAGTATCTGACAGTAGTAGAAGGCTTCAGGATGCAAGCTAGTGCTCAGAAGTAGAGAGCGAAAGGTCCACAGGAGGATGCGTCTTCTCTGTGGATGGAGTTGCTACATCGTGGAAGTCGAAGATACAGTCTATATTCTGAGTTCTTAGCACTAATGATTGCAACAGATGAAAAAGAATGGCTTCGAAAGCTCATGTACGATCTTCCATTGGTTGGTGCACAATTCCGACGGTACTGATATACTGCGAAAACCAGACGACTGTAGTAGTGGCATCAAATGATCTCTTCAATGGTAAGAAGAGGACTTGCGACCGAGGTACAGGACGATAAATAATCTTATCAAAAGTGGAGTCATTATCGTGATTAATGTTTGGAGGCAGAAGAATCTGACAAATCCGCTCACCAATGCTCTCAAGTGCCAGCTGGTCAAGGACATAACAACAAAAATGTGCTTAAAGGACCTCTGATATTGTATCTTTGTAATCCTAGCATAAAGTTTTATGCTATTATTTTAAAGAAAAATTTACTAGGCATCTAGCTTTTGGTTCAAGGAAGGTTCATAGACTAGGAGAATATCAGGAACAGTGGGTAGTCCTTTGAGACATTGAGGGGTTACGGACCCAGGACCACTATTGTATATTATTTGTTCTTTGTGTAGAACAAGTCCTGTGGGAGGATCGCTTAGACGCCTTAATGAGTATTTGAGTATTTTGAATGTCCGACGTGCGTTATAGGAAACACAAGTAGCACAACACTACAAATAATTATAGTACTCCATGTTGTAGTGGGGTGACACCACATGAGGTACCTTGAGAGGGTAAAGCCTTGGGTTTGGGCCATGTCACAGTGGTGTAGCATCGCATATAGGTAGGTTGCCTAATACTGTAGAATGAAGAGTGATATGTAGCACTTCAAAGAGGCTGGTGACCTCATGTCATAGCGACGTAACACCGCAAAGAAGCACAAGGCTTCATGCTGGATAGTATGACACTCTAAAGAGGCTAGTTTCCTCATGCTATATTAGTATGACACCACAATAAGGTGTAGCCTCAGCTTTGGGCAATGCCATAGCAGTATAGCATCGCAAAGAAGTGCAAGGCTTTATGTCGAGACTCTTTAAAAGAACTCGCCTAGTATGTCGAAAGAAATACTGTTGGCCTATTGGTCATGGTCAAACCTGATTTTAATAATCGATCTAACCCTGTCTCAATATAAGGGCTACTTGGACGAGCTGCTACTACTACCGTTCAAGACTTGAAGTCATTTTATCATTCAGTCTGTATTTTCTATTATAAATTATCGAATATATTTTTCATATTTTTTTGAGTCTAGGAAATACAATGTACACCGAGTCGTACTGGCAAATAGGCTACCCATTAACATTTTTTAAATACCCTTTTGTTTTGAAAATAAGTCCCACTTACAAAATCCCAAAAAAAGTTCTTAACTACTTGACCTCTCAAAAAGCCCAAAACTTGATTTGCAAAATCCTAACCAAAGCAACTCTTGACCAACAGAATTCGGACTGAAGTCAGCCCGAATTTGGCCCGAGTTCGATTAGTAGAACATTGGCTTTTAAACCCAGTCTTCCTGCAGTTACGGATACAATGACTATCTGTCGAGATTCTCTCAAAGAATTCTGCCCGAATTTGCCCCAAATTCTTCCTTTGGAAAACCTATAAATAGAGAAGAATTTCTACCATTTCAACACACCAATTCATTCTTTTTTCTCTTCTCTTTAAGCTTACTACATTCTTCCAAAGCCTTTAAGCTTTCATTTTTAAATCCTAAGCCAGGTACAATCCTCTAGTTGATTTGCTAGTGCGGTACGGTCTAAAAGTTTCAGAGTGATTGTCATCAAGAGGCTTGACAAGAAGTAAGACACTTCATAATTGAAGTTGGTCGAGTTCTTCAGAGCAAAGCTTGCGTTGTAGAAGTTGCAAGGACTTCGTATGAAAACTTGCGATTTTTCCATAGTGGATTTCAACTAGAAGTTGGAGTTGTTCCGACTGGATTAGTCCTCACAAGAGGGAGACCAGTATACATCCTTGTGTTTGCGTATGCTCTCCGCTCTTTACTTTTACATTACCATATCTATGATATATTTCTTTGATCTTGTTCTAATAATTTTTAATAGCTAATTTTCTGCTGCCTACTCTATTCACCCCCTCTAGAGTATAGCGCTTTACATCTCGTTCCTACAATTGGTATCAGAGCGGGTTATACAGGTAAAACGAGGTAATATTGCTGATATTGTCTTTAATACAACTGTTGTTACATAGATCACTATATCACACATGACAACTGTGAAATTCATAAGTGAAGGCCAGGCCACAATTAATCCTATTGTTTGATGGTACAAATTACACATGATGGAAAACATGTATGAGTTTCTTCTTGAAATCTCTAGATTTTGACTTATGGTCCATTTTTGTTGATGGCTATAAAAAGCCTCCCCATGTTCTTATTGACGGAGAATTGGTTGAGAAAACACATGACAAGTATACTGACTCTGAAAAGAAAAAGGCCAGTCTTGACACACGTGCTATTAATAATTTATTTTATGCTTTAGACAGGACTGAATTTAAAGGGTGTCTACTTACACAACATCCAACAAAGTATAGAAACTTCTCAAAGTTACTCACGAAGGCACGATGCAAGTCAAGGAGTCAAAGATCAGTAGACTTACTCAAGAGTATGAGGCGTTTAAAATGAAGCCAAATAAATCAGTTACGCAGATGTTTACAAAATTTCTGGACATTGTAAATCTTCTGTCTTCTCTAGGTAAGGAATAAAATAACCATGAGAAGATTCATAAATTACTAAGAGCTCTCACGAAGAACTGGATTCCAAAGGATACTACAATTATTGAAGGAAACCACCTCACTACCGTGTCTCTTGAAACGCTCATGGAAAAGCTACCCACTCACGAGCTGGAACTTCAAGACTTTGAAGACATCACACCAAAGGAGAAGTCAATTGCCCTCAAAGCGCAACATCAGAGAACTGTCGAAGAAGCTTTTGACGACAGTCATTCCGATACTGAGGATCAAGCTCTCCTAGTAAAGAAGTTCAAAAAGTTAACGAGATTCAACCGAAGAACAAAAGAACACAACAACAACAAAAACAACAATAAAGAAGATCCTATCTGCTATGGTTGTAAGAAAAAAGGACACATCAAGAAGGACTGTCCAACAACATCATCGTCAACTAGGAAGGGAAATAAATATGAAAAGAGTTACCTGAAGAAATCTACTTCCAGGAGATATGCTAATACATACATATGGCATAAAAGTGAAGCCAGCGACTCAGAAGATGAATAATTAGACGATGCTGTAAATGTATGCTTACTAGCATATAATTAGGTAAACACTAATCCCCTGTTTGATACTTATGATGATTTTACCTATGAAAAGCTAGGTGAAGCCTTTAGTGACCTCTTAGGTGATTACAGAAAACTGCGTAGCAAATACCAAAACTCTAAGAAGGTACTCAAAGAGTACAATGGTGAAATAAGAAGACTTACCGACCAACTAGCTGTGGTTAGATGTAATGATAACCCTAGTGAGACAGGTGGGCTTTCCTCTTTCAAGTTACAACTACACGAGATTACACAGTTATCCGAAAAAAAAGATAAGACCATTGACAAACTAGAAGAAGACTTATCCAAAGAGATGAAGAACTATCAATGTGCACTAGTCAGAAATGATGCACTCACAGCTGACTATAATACACTTTATGACACTTCTAAAAAGTTAAAAATTAGGTTAGGAAACAGCCTGAGGTTGCTGCTTCTTACTATAACATGTGTCACTTACCGAAACATCGAAACACAGTCAAACCAAACACTGTCAGACCAAACCCAGCCAAACCTTTGCCCAGGAAGACTAACCGACATGCATCTTATTACAAATACCCAACTAGAAAATCAAGACCTACCAATCATGCACAACATACTACACCTAATACTCAGCATGCTAGATGTCATTATTATGGCACCATTGGTCATATTTCTCCTACATATAGAGTAAGAAAGTTAGGTGATTTAAAGATATATGCATGGATACCAAAGACTAACATATCAGGACCCTACAAGAAATACGTACCAAAGTTTCATCAGCAAATTCTTTTGTAGGTGGAACATCCTACTCATGCTAGAAGCAAGTGGATACTCGACAATAGTTGCTCATGGCATATGGCCGGTGATGCTTCTCTATTCACAACACTGACGAAGAAGAAAAAAGGATACGTCTCCTTCGGTAATAATCCTAACGGGTATATAGTAGGTATCAGCAACATTGGTAAGGCTCCCTATCATGTGATTAAAGATGTCTGTCTAGTAACTGAGTTAAAACATAACCTACTCAGCATAAGTTATAATGAGAGAAGTAGAGGAAGGAGAAGGAGAGGCGAGCCGCCGGTTTGGAAGGGCTTCGTCAGGCTCAACTATGAGAATACAGAGGGGGTTCCCTCTTTTATTTACAGGATTTGAATTAGAGATTTGGAAATTACAAAACAATTTTGTTTGTTACAAAAACATTATGTTTATTATAGAACTTTATCAAAGCTTTTTTAATTAACTTAGACTCTATTATGGCTAGGTTTATTCCTTTAGAAAAGGTTGTTGGGGTGGTTAGGAGTTTGTTAGAAAATGGTTACAAGTTAGTTAGGGTTGTTACAAGGAGGGGAGAGTTAGTTAGGAAAGTTGTTAGAGGTGGTTAGTTAGTTAGTTAGAACTAACTATTAATTAATTAATTATTTGATTAATTAATAAATAAAGTCATGATCCATTCATGACTAAATAGGCCTAGAACTTCCCATTCTAAACTATGCAATGCTTAATTATGAAACTACCCTTTCTTCTGCCATGACTCCTATTTCATAATAAAAAATAAAATAGACCAAAGAGGGATTTTATTAGGAAATTTGGAAAGGGGAAGTTACAGTATCATCCACGCGACGGGTCGTGGAAGGGTATCCCTGTGAGTCAAGGAAGAATACCATACCAATGGGTGACATCTCGTCGAAGGCTACTAAGAATCTCCCATAACTTGTCGAGGGGAGAAGAACAAAAAAAGTTGGAAGCCACAAGAAGAACCCTCAAGCATGAAAAGGAGAGAAAAAGAACAAGGGGAATTCTCTCTCCAGAAAACCCCAACTTATAGGCTCAAAGGCCATACCCAGTCAACTGTATTTAATGCGTCAGTTGGAAAGAGATCACACGTAAATTAATACGATGAACCTCGCATTAATTCTGATGAATCAAGCTGCCTTAATTTAATGACCAGTCCATATTCAATTGGTCGTCTCGAGTCCCATGCCTTGTTTAACGGTGTCGCTTTAGGATTTAACTTGACGAATTTCATACCACGTGTATGCAACAGAACTCCAACCACTTGCTATTTTGACCATGCTATTCCTAATAGTGTCTACAATTAAAAAATACTTACCACGTCCATATTACCTCTTAGCAAAGCATTTTCTATTTGGCTTTCTGTTATCACGCCCGTGTTGCCCCTGATAGTGTTTATAATTTCATCTTGTTATCTATGCCTAATTCTAGGTACGCCATAAGTAACAGGTCTACCTAGTCTTATTCTGTTCCCTAGGGAATATTCTTCATTTCTTGAAGTTTACCGTCCTTACTTAATCATTAAGTACAGTAAGTCTAGTCATAACCATCGGTGCCACAAGATAATAATTTCGTATACAAAGACATACTATTAATTATGAATCTTTCCTAATCTTTTTAGTTGTTTTCATCACAATGAAAAAAATTTATAGACCTCATAGACTATTATTATCATTCAAGTCAGCTTTGGAGCGCATCGACATTATGTGCGGCCTAACGAGTTATCCTTAATGTTGAAAATTGAATCATCATATATTCATCAATCAAATGACATATGTTAAAAAGAAGGTAATCCAGAAAGACTTCATTGATAAAGAGGGAAGGATTACAAATATGGCCATGAAAGCCAGTGCCCCAAACAAGAAAAACAACTAGGGGGAGGAGCAATCAGAGTCATCGATGACACCTGCGATGTCCTGGAGAGATAAAACACCAGAAGTGTCAAATAGTCGATAAACGCGTCTACCTCTTCTTGTAACTTCTTCTCCCCTGAGTCCAAGGGAAGAGAATCAAAGTCTATTGTCACATTCGATGGTTTGACAATGTCGCCTAAGGACAATCCAAGGACGGCCAGAAGGCGACCAACCACAATTAGCTTGGCCTCCGTCAACTTTCTCTTCCTCGAGCCAAAGGAAGGCACAGGAGACTGAGCCATGACAGCCTGCGAAGGAGGTATAGCAGTGACGGTAGGGCCCGTAGTAG
This sequence comes from Iris pallida, assembly GCA_029216955.1. Taxonomy (NCBI): domain Eukaryota; kingdom Viridiplantae; phylum Streptophyta; class Magnoliopsida; order Asparagales; family Iridaceae; genus Iris; species Iris pallida. The sequence continues at coordinate 18,544,113 of JANAVB010016195.1, forward strand.
GCGACCAGCGGGCGGTATTCATGTCTAACCCAAGGGCGCTTACAGTACGAGGGTCTTTTTGGAGCCATGAAGAAAGAAGAAGCGGTAGTAGGGAAATAATAGTCCTCCTCTGATTTGCATGCACCAATTAATGCATGGAAAGACGACCGGGTTCTATAAACTCCGCGCTTATGTGTAACCGACACCTCGATCTCTTCAAAGAGTGCTTCGAATCCTATAATGATAATGGTCCAAATCTGAAGCAATCTCTTCTACTACAGTAAACCACACTAATAAGGACATTGACAACTTGACTAATCAGTCCATGCGAATAAAGTATCTATACAGCCATACTTCTGTTCAAAGTATTTTGAAAACTTATTCAAGTTTAAATACTTTGAAAAAGGGTCTTGTAGAAGCATGGAAAATCATCCAAACTCATGCGTCCAAGACCCAAAGCCGCATATTAAGAGATTATACAAAATTCAAAATTAAGACAGTTCATGCTGCTAGAAGACAGTAGTTTTCTATGCGGCTCCTTCCACTATGCGGCTAACAGGCAGTGATCCTCCATGTAAGACCCCTTTTAAAAATAACCTAGACGCATATGCTCGGACCGCCAGTCTGCAGCATTAAATGCTTTGGGTACTTCATACTATATGCATGATACAGATGTCAGCGCCTACATCACTATTATGATTATCTTTTGTTAGTATACAACTGTGCAGTACCACATATACCTTCCTATACGGCAAAACCATTATGCGACTCTGCTTCCCAGAATCTTCATGCGATAGTGATTCCCATGAACCTTCATGTAACTAATTCTCCATACGGTAGTATTCCCGTGAAACAATTGATCCAATCTCATATTTGTGGCATATGCATTGTATCCGCCATATCAGATGAAAGATTTCTTCAAATCATTGTGTGCCACGTGTCAAGCTGGCTGAGCCATGCGTTGAACAGCTGTAGCAGACGGCTGAAACAACCCAGATTTTATGGAAATATTTTAAGATTTTCGTAGCAGTTTTGTCCAACCAACGCCACGTGGTAGCTAGACTGCAACGTACGCCCGCGGTTGCAACAACATTCTATTAAGGATGCTATACGACAGCCCAGATACCAAACATAGCTAAAAATAGTAATTTTTCAATTCCTATGCGTGTATAGCCAATCCCAGTGATGATGGCTATAAATAAAGGAACATGTATTCCCCTCACAAGCACATACACAGACAGATACATACATACATACATATTGAGGCAACACACAAGAGAGCAAAAAAGAGTCTAAGTGCCATATTTCTCGCCAGTGAGCCAAAACTATGCAATTGTCCTTCGTTATCAATCGTCAACAGAGTAAAAGAGTCGGCTATAGTACTCGATCTCCATCGTCACACTTCCCAAAACTTATTCTTGTACCAAGAATCCTTAGTGTTAGGATTCTTTTGTACTTTTTCAGTTGTAATATGCAAAAATAAAGTTAGTAAAACTTTGCACTTTTGTGATGGCTCTAGATATAACTCAAGAACAGTACCGTTGAAGACTGCTACTTACAGACTGTGACACTAGAACGAATTGCTAAAGTTGGTTGCTGGATATTTGTTTTCATCTTTGTTTATGTATTTAACTTTTATTTTGAGTCTAGGATTCTATATATTGAGTTGCACTTGGCAGCTAGAAGGAACCTGAGTCCACTCAAATTAGCCTACCAAAAACCTTATAACACAAAATCCAAAGTCCACCAAAAATAGGGTCAAATCCATCCTTAAATCAGCCTAAACCCGGACCAAAAACCTGTTAGAAATAGGATAACCAAATTCTTGCCGAGCTTGGACCGAACTTGGTCCCCCTGACCCAGTAACCCTAGTTTTTCGTTCCTTCTCAAGAATAGGCTGATAACGTTCGGATTTTGAATATTATGGGACTGAACTCTACCCAAACTCGATCCACAAAAGCCTATAAATATAATTAATTTTTATACCATACTTACTCATTCACTCAATCATTTTCTTCTATTCAATTGAGATTTATTTTGGGCCTAAACCTTTCCATCTTCAAGAAATAACTTTCCAAATCCTCTAAGTGCCATAGTACAGTTTCGATTAAGTTGTTCGAGTTGTAAAATCTTTGAAATCCAAGTTTGCATTTAAGGTCTGAAGTCGACGTGCTCTTTAGATAAAAGCACATGGTTGTAAGAAGTCGGCAAGCACTTCGGATCAAAGATTGTGTTGAAAGCTATTTGTTCAAATAGTGGATTTAACACCGAGCAGAGTTCTCTGGACTGGACTAGTCCTCTACGAGGGAAGCAAATATACATTGCGGTGTTAATGTTTTTGATTTTTGAACTTAGTTTATGTCACGACCTGCTTCCGAATAATCGGGTACGAATCAAGTCATGTCCGACCGATACCGTCGTTGACAGCGGTAGTAAGCCGTCTAGTCTAGTCATCATTAATAATATCGTGTACTCATCATAGCGTCTATCACGATATAACTACTAATATCCATCACAGATCACTATGTAGTTATTAAAGTCCTTTTATATGAATATTCGGGTACAAAGTCGATAAATATAAAGGCTTCTAAACCATCAACATATCCACAGTACCAATACATCAATCAATCCTATACCGAAATCTACATCTCAAGAACATCCTGAGTGAGCTCTGCTGTTAGGTCACCCTGCTGGCTATAACACTATAAGGGATCAATCTCACCTATAATCAACGATCCAGTCAGGAATGGAGCAAAGCACAATGTAAATCAATAATACCTACCAACAGGATATCAAGGAAACAGGTAAAGCAAGAGAAGCTGAAAGACATGTAAGCATAAAAAATAATAGAGCATGCACTAGCTACGTGAACATGTGTAATTGGACATCATCAGCATGTGGGGACTAATATATATCAGGCATATTAAATGAATAATATGTTATTAGTCATATAAAAATCAGGCATGTCTAATAAAAATGCTATCAGTCATGCAATAATCAGGCATATCTGACGATAATGCTATCAGTCACACAATAATCAGGCATGTCTGACGACAATGCTATCAGTCATGCATGTAATGGACATCAGGCATATAATAATATGCTATCAGGCACAAGTTGTCCAATATTAGTCTATCACATGTTTTATATGTCCCCCACCCGACACGAAAAACATGCAAGCAAGTAAAACAAGTATCATGATGACAAGTATATGTGCTCATGCATGCAAATGGCAGTAAAATCGAGATACATGTACTTGTCTTTTTTCGAGAAATTGGCAATGCCTTCTAGGTCACCTAAAATAAGAAAGAATATAATTAGAGACTTTCTAATTATCTCTAATGTCACTTCCTATTAATCCTTTATCTATTAACTGATATTAATGGTACAGCAACTCTACTAATTGCTAATAAACTAGGTACCTACAATTTACAATCCTCTTAATTCTTATCCATACTAATACAACCCATCCTTAACTTGTACTACCATTCGTCCCTAACACTTACTGGATTGTATTACTGTATATTAATATTACTAAACTTTAAAGGTTGATCCACACTGTCAGCTGTACCAACTTACCCATCCAAGCCCAATCCCTAGCCAAGCAACTGACCCTATCAACAATTAAACTTCAGTTAAATAAACTCATGCCTAACTCTATTAGTCTACACAGAACACCACATCTATCAATATTCTATTCCACCAAATCATAATTCAAATTATCCCTAACTTAACGGTCATGAACAGTAGACTGATTCAAAACCTAAAATCTGCAGAATTCGACCACGCCGTGATTCAAACTTTTGTGCCCGCCTACACTTGTTCACTTTTAAATCAAACTCAAATGCTGAGGCTTTTCCCCCCAAGCCCTTACCAACACAACATGTCAAACTCAGATCCTAGTATAGAGAGGAAAAAGTAATATACCTGACAAAGAATGTAGTTGCCTGTGTCTTCGACAGCCGATACTGCAATGCTCGTGTCCGCATTCATGATAATGCTTGGTTAGGACAATTTATCGAACAGGTGACATACAAGATTAGGAAGAAGTTTTAAAAGGTTTCTCTTAATAATATCGATCTAGTAATGAAGTAATAAAAAAAAGAATCCAGAGAATGAATCGATGACAAAATGCAAGCTTCCCTACCAGTTGTATGTTCGATTACTCCTGTGATCTGTCGAACACAATCGATCGAACAGTTGATCGGTCAGTTATTATCCGATGAATAAAACTTGATGATGAACCTCGCTATCACTAATCGGTAGTTAAGATCTATACATTGCTCAAAGAAGAACTACAATTACAATTCTAATAGATCAGAAGGAGAATTTGAATCGAGGAAGAAGAATGAACGAGCTTACCATTGCGTGCTATTGAGAGTGGTTCGAAAGCTTGAAATCCTCATCAGGCACACAGACAACCAATGTTAGATCCAATTCACCATGGATCGATAAACCAAAGGCTCGATCCCTTCACGAAGAAATGATTTATAGATCAAAGTTTGAATCAAAATAGAGGAGATCGATGAACTGGTACGAGGAAGAATGATGACTCACCAAGCCTCGTCATCTTTACTGTTGTGTCGTCGTCGTGTCATTACAGGGAACATTACTTATCGCCATGGTCTAAACTCCTTCATGAAGAATGGACGAGGAAAAGAGGGGAAATGGGGATGAAAATAGCAGGGCTTTGTCGTATTAGAAAGGTGAGGAATAACAGCCGAGAGGGGTCCTATTTGTAGCCTCGACGAAGTCAGTTGGCCGTTAGGACTGGATGGCCGACGATCGTCGGAATAAGTCGGTAGAGAATGAACGGGTGAGATGGCCTATACTAAGTCGGTGGAGAAGAGGATTCGAGAAGGCTCTAGGTCATCGCTGGGGTGGTCGCTCGTCGGAGTCGTACGGATAGGTCTCTGTGTTCGTCGGCCAAAATTGGGAAGAGAAGATAGATCTGAATGAACTGACATGGATGCTTTGCTAATAAGCTTAACGGGTCGGTTATTACTAGATGGGTTTGATGGTCCACAAACCCGGGCTTTGATTATACCAGAGTGTGGGCTTCAACAAAGGAATTTGTGGGTTGGTAATCTATAAGTAATCTATTGGCCTTTAACAAATAATCCATGGCCTAATAGGTTGGCTAAAAATTTATAAGGTCAACCCTAAAGACTTATATACCCAAATATAATCAATTCTAAAATAAGTAATTATAATAGAAAATTTATAATAGATGAATATAAGAATGGCCCAAAAACCTTAAGGATCAAAATAGAAATCAACTAATTTATAAAAGATAGAAGATAGATGACCAAGTCTTTATTCAAGAAAAGTGGAGTTACAAATCTACCCACCTTAGAAAAATTTTGTCCCCGAAATTTAAGAAATGACACGATTTGGCACGATAAAATGATTTAGAATGATTTGATACGATTAAACATGACCAAGGATCAAAATTATTTAGGCACAATCAATTAGTCATGGTAGATAAAATCATTTAGTCATGACTAATTGGTCATAGTCAATATCATCTACATATGATAGAATCCGAGTTAGGTATATAATCAGGAATCAAAATTTAGGCACGATCATGAACCATCTAGCTACGATCAAATAACTAGATATTATCAATTATAGAATAGTGGTAAAGGTTAGTTAGGCACGATAAATATAGGTACGACTAATTGGATCAAAACTGCCTAAGCATTATCAAATGTAGAAATGATGTGATCAAACAATAATTTGGAAATCATGCTAATTGGCATGATCAAGAATCGAATACAATCAGATTCTTAGAGTAGAATTGAAAGAATGATCAAAATTAAATGGTTTATGCGCGATTGGATTAAAATCAAATAATTCAGGGGTAAAGTCTATATTGTATATGTAAGATCAAGTTTATACATGATCAAATTATGATCAAAATTCTGAGGCATGATTAGAGGTCATGTTACGACCAGATCAAAAGCAAAGTCCTCAAGACACGATCTACGATAGAATAAAATCTAGTTGCAATTGAAGATTATGTAAGCACGATTTAAGAGTCATTTGTCTAGTTATGATAGAAATTTAAAATTTAGGCACGATAATAAAGATAATCAAAATATACGACCAGGACCAAGATAGAGATGAAGTCTGATAATATATTTCCATTGATGGTCAAATGACGGTTAGTTAAGAAGATAAAGAAATCAAAAGGTAATTCAATGAAGGATATATAGAAAGAAACTAATCTCATTAACGTTGTGCAGAATAATCATCTAAGTTTGCTAACTAACTCAGTACCAAGGAACCTAAGGTAACTACCCAAGCACTATAACAAATTACATTTGGAGGAATATATCCAACTCAATCAAGACATTCCATATAATCTGCCAATTTGCTTAATCAAACCAATTCTTAGACATCAACTTCCCCTCCTCCCATTTTTGACTTCCTCAAGGTTACAATCTCAATCGTCGATAAATCCTTTCTAAGTCGATTCATGATATATGTATCAGAAAATCTCAATCCTCGAAAGCTAGTGACTAAATCACTAATCAAATTTGAATGTCTTCAAAACATCGTCATGCCTCAAACATGTATAAATCTTTCTTACCACATGATCAAAATAGTCATTACTCCAATATTCAATCTCCATGTCTCCAACATGAATCCAACAAGAATTTGAATCCTCAACATTTATTATTTGTCATACAGAATCTCAACTTAACGATCCTTCTTTCCTTTAATCACTAATCAACTATTCCAAGAGTTGTATGCCAATATTCTGGTCCTAATTCCTCATTATTACTTTGACAACTATTCCATTTCCAGTTATGCTATGGTCATATCCATCATTTACGTATCAAATCTTAAAAATTAACCCCTTTGAGTGTTTTTCAACTTGATCCTTATTCTCAAGTTCCCTATTTATCCATATTATAATCCCAAATCTCACTTGCTCTATGAAAGAATCTTATCAAATCTTAGTCTTCCTTCACCATCATTTGATTATTTACAAATTTCTCTATCATTCCATATAATTCCTTTTTCTTTTGTCTTTAGTTATCATACTTCTTCACAAATCCGACATTATTACTAACTGTTCTGTCATCCTCCTCCTGGACAAGCCGTAAACTCAAAAAATCTTTTAAAACGTATTACCAGACCTGCTCACCCATAGCCCTATTCTACTATATTTCTACCTTACCTGTCCAAGCTTATTGGAAAACTATGGATCCCAAGAATACCCTCACTAGAAATGAGCTAATAGGGTTAGTAGATAACTATCTATGCTCCCCTATATACATAAAAATATATCCATATTTATCCATAAAATATATTAGCTATCTAGTATATATTGCAAAGTATTTATATATAGCTAACAAAAACATGTAATTATCAACAAAATATTCAACACGTCCGAGTTTGAGCCAGGCAAATGGTATTGATGAACTCTAGGGAAATCAAGTAGAAATCTTATTGGCTACGATATTAGAAGTGATTTTTGAGAGTTGCTAGGAATAGAATCTTCCGGTTAGGACAACATCAAATAGATCAAAACTAATTTCTGATATGGTTTCTCAATGGTGATAAGAGGCCAAACAATGTAAATTCAGGACATTGATATAGTCTCAATAGTATTCAAAAACCTATACAAACCTGAAATCAATGCAACTTAAAGTCCATGCCTCGCTAGTACGCTGCTGGCTGTAGTGAACTCGTAGTTTTCATAATTCAGATAAATGGCTGCAGTGCGCGGCTGCCATGCCATAATAGGTTATCGAATATTCTCTCAACTGTTATCCATGGAATTTCGAAGAAGCACCTTAATAATTCAATTTTAAGCAAGTTTTATATCCACTAAGGAGATTCAATCACAAGGAAGGACTCGATGTAGTATTAATTGGATGATTATTAAATAGGAATGAAGAACTATAATGATGGATTAAGGTTGGAAGCTTATAAACACAAAATTGATCAAAACCTAACTATGGCTAATTGAGATGGGTTCAAGCGTGGAAAGGAATGGTGTCCCAAGATGAACGAAAGAATTATTCTTGGCACATGGGAATACATAGGGAATATTGGCATATCCTTCAATTATTCTGGGAAAATAATCCCTCGCGGCCAATGAAAGTAATAGGTTGGAGTAAATAGTTAGTCTATTACCTTCATGGTTTTAATGAAACAACTTGGCTTGAATGGCTAAGGAAAAATCAGATATGATTTTTGACCAAAACTAATAGGTAATTTTGAAATAGCTATATAAAAGAATTTAATAGGTTTGCTAAAGAAGAAGTTGAAACTCTAAATAGTGAATGGATCTAGATTCTAAATAGAGATAGAGAAGTAGGATTCTGATTAAAACCAATAGAGATTTGAAATGGTCTATTAATAGGCTTGCTAAAGGAGGAGTTTGAAAAAAAAATCTGACTTTAGTCTCTTGATTGCAAGGAAGCCTAGATTCTATAGGATGTTAGAATTTGATGGACGAAGATAATCCCTAAAAGTCATTGAATTACAACTTTATGGGGGACAGTAAAAGATACAGAAAATTTTAGAAATTACTATAGATAGTAAAATATACACAATCGACCTATGATGTGATCAGTTTCCTATTTTGCAGGCTACCATTGGTACCCTAGTCATAAGCACCATTAGATAGAAGACCTGCATGGGCCACCACTAGAATATGTCACGACCCGCTCCCGAATAATCAGGTACGAATCGAGTCATGCCCGGCCTACACTATCGTTGACAGTGGTAGCAAGCCGTCTAGTCTAGTCAACGTCAGTAATATAGTGTACTTATCACAGCATCTATCATGATATAGTTACTAATATTCATCACAGATCACTATGCAGTTATTATAGTCCTTTTACATGAATATTCGGACACAAAGCCGGTAAATATAAAGGCTATCTAAACCATCAATATATCCTCCGTACCAATACATCCAATTAATCCTATACAAAAATCTATATCTTAAGAACATCCAAAGTGAGCTTCGCTGCTAGGTCTTCCTGCTGGCCATAACACTATAAGGGATCACTCACACCTGTAATCAATGATCCAGTCAGGAATGGAGCAAAGAATAATGTAAATCAATAATACCTACCAACAGGACATAAAGGAAATATGTAAAGCAAGAGAAGCTGAAAGACAGGTAAGCATGAAAAATAATAGAGCATGCACTAGCTACGTGAACATGTGTAATTGGACATCATCAGCATGTGGGAACTAATATATATCAGGCATATTAAATAAATAATATGCTATTAGTCATATAAAAATCAGGCATGTCTAATGAAAATGCTACCAGTCATGCAATAATCAGGCATGTCTGACGATAATGCTATCAGTCACACAATAATCAGGCATGTCTGACGATAATGCTATCAGTCACGCATGTAATAGACATCAGGCATATAATAATATGCTATCAGGCACGAGTTGTCCAATATTAGTCTATCACATGTTTTAGATGTCCCCCACCCGACACGAGAAACATGTAAGCAAGTAAAACAAGTAAAACAAGTATCATGATGATAAATGTATATGCTCATGCATGCAAATGGCAGTAAAATTAAGATACATGTACTTGTCTTTTTTGGAAAATTGGCAATGTGTTCTAGGTCACCTAAAATAGAAAAGAATAGAATTATAGACTTTCTAATTATCTCTAATGTCACTTCCTAACTAATCCTTTATCTATTAACTGATATTAATGGTACAATAACTCTACTAATTGCTAACTAACTAGGTACCTACAATTTACAATCCTCTTAATTCCTATTCAAAATAATACAACCCACCCTTAACTTGAACTACCATTCGGCCCTAACACTTACTGGATTTTCTCACTGTATATTAATATTACTAAACTTTAAAGGGCCGATCCACACTGTCAGTTATACCAGCTTACCCATCCAATCCCAATCCCTAGCCAAGCAACTGAGCCCATCAACAATTAACTTCAGTTAAGTAAACTCCTGACCAACTCCATTAGTCTACACAGAATACCACATCTATCAATATTCTATTCCACCAAATCATAATTCAAATTATCCCTAACTCAACGGTCATGAACTATAGACTAATTTAAAACCTAAAATATAGAAAATTCAACGTGATTCAAACTCTTGTGCCCGCCTGCACTTGTTCACTTTCAAATCAAACTCAAATGCTGAGGCTTTTCCCCCAAGCCCTTACCAACACAACATGTCAAACTTAGATCCTAGTGTGGAGAGGGAAACGTAATATACTAGCCAAAGAATGTAGTTGCCTATGTCATCGACAGCCGATACTGCAATGCTGGTGTCCGGATTCATGATAATGCTTAGTTAGGAAAATTTACCGAACATGTGATATGCAAGATTAGGAACAAGTTTTTGAAGGTTTCTCTTAATAATATCGATCTAGAAATGAAGAAATAAAAAAAGAATCCATAGAATGAATCGATGACAAAATGCAAGCTTCCCTACCAGTTGTATGTTCGATTACTCCTGTGATCTGTCGAACACAATCTATCGAATGGTTGATCGATCAGTTATTATCCGATGAATAAAACTTGATGATGAACCTCGCTATCACTGATCGGTAATTAAGTTCGATACGTTGCTCGAAGAAGAACAACAATTACAATTCCAATAGATCGGAAGATGAATTTGAACCAAGGAAGAAGAAGGAACGAGCTTACCATTGCGTGCTGCTGAGAGAAGTTCGAAAGCTTGAAATCCTGATCAGGCACAGAGACGACCAGAGTTAGATCCAATTCACCATGGATCGATAAACCAGGAGATCGATCCCTTCACGAAGAAATGATTTGTTGATCAAAGTTTGAATCGAAACAGAGGAGATCGATAACTACCAGAATATCACATATTAGTGACAAAATAAAATGTCGCTAAAATATAGGCAAACGTTGCTAAAAGTTGTCAGCGACGTATTCTGCAAAATTTTCATGCTTGTCGCGTTACACCAAGTCATTGACAGTAAAAACATCATAAAACATCGCTGCTGCGATATTTTCTAGCGACGTAGACACGTCGCCAATTTGGCGACGTTTACCGACATGTTGTCGAAAATTTAACGATGCAAAGACAGTCGTTAAACGTCGGTAGAATTTGCAGGAGTTAGCAACATTTTGGGAACGTCTACCGACGTTTAACGACTGCTTCACACGACGCTGACTGTCGGTGATATTCTGTAAATTTAGCGACGCTTAGCGACTACTGCCGATATTTAGCGACGTCGATGTAGTCTCTAAGTGTCGCTAACTGCAGGAGTTACCGACGTTTAGCGGCTACTTCTCGCGTCATTAAGTGTCGAAAACGGTCGCTAAACATCGCTAAATTTGTAAAAAAATTAAAAAAATAGAAAACATAATAAAGTATTATGCTAGTATGGTATCCCTGTAGTTTAATAATTAACAATTAATAAGAATAGACCCAGAGCAACCCTCTATTGAATTCTCTGGGTTCACCGACCCCTTCGGTGGAACACTCAACACCGGTAAATTCACATACATTTAAAACGAATAATAAAATAAAATATGAAGAAAATTGCACATTAGAATTACAAATCCAGTCTGAAGAAAACATCGACACAAAAAGTGCAATAAATATCGACGCAAATAAGTCTACACACAAGAAACCAATAAAGTCTCAAAGACCCAACAAATGCATAACATTGAAACCCAATATCATTGGTATACACACAAATAACCACTCTACACACAAACAATCAATAAATAGTCCTAACTAGGACTACTGTAGAGCTGGAGGAGGGATACTGCCATGCATCAGGGATAAAAACAACTCATACTGCTCCCGTGATATCGATACCGACGTCGATGAAGGCAGTAACGTCGGTTGAGTCGGTGTCGATGAAGAAGGCAGTGACGTCGGTGGAGTCGGTGACGATGAAGGCGCACCCAGAGGACGTATCTACTCTAATATTGCTAGTCGCTGGTTGTATGAATCCATGGTAGATAACAGCCTCGTACTGCTATCAACCATCGAATCCTGCATTATCGTCCCATAGACAGCTGTGATGTCTGCAGTTCCGTCATGCTGCACTAGGTCGACGCTCTAAGATCAGTAACGCCAAGCTCTGTCCTTCCAGTCATATCCATAAGATCCATGATGCTGCGCTCGAGCGTATCTAATCGTGCAATAAGCATGGCATCGTCTGTCTGTGGCTGATACTGGGGTTGCTCCTGGATCCTACGTAGTATCTCATTACAGAGAGACTCAATCTAACGGTCAACGATCTGTTGGACTTGGGTAGACTCCTACGAGGGCTGTAGGCAATGCACACTTGCAGCGGAGGCTCTAAAGGACTATGTTGTAAGTAGGGTGCCATGGGATCCCTTACCGTAGCATCTACCCTATGGGGACCACCAGCGGCGGTCACCCACAGCTCTTTCTTCGACCGAGCTGGAGCGGGCTGCGAAGAAGTACCAGCCTCTCCCGTTGCAGGTTCACTAGCAGTCGCCCGCTCGCGAAGCTTACGATACACGGCCTAGAAAAGTATGGATACTCTATAATTGCTAATGTCTGATATACTTATTATTACTAACTACTTGAATATGTATTTGCATATTTCCTAAGTTATATTATAATTAACACAAATGTTTAAAATTAACAAAAAGTATTGTAATACTTACATAGGTCTGCTCGGCCCTGAAATAACGTGTAGGCAACTCTAGAGGGGGTGAATAGAGCTTGTGTCGATAATAACCAATTAAAAATTCAACTCTATACCTAGTCCAAAAGTAACTACCAACAGAATATATAATCCGAGTAGTAATACAAAAATTTAAGAGAGATTAGAAGAACATACAAACACAACGATTTAACCTTTCGTGGAGGACTAGTCCAGGCCTGAGAACTCTCGCTCAGGATTGAAATCCACTATTTGTGAAATAGCGTACACACGCGCCTTTAGTCCGAAGAGCACGCAAACTTCTTTACAAATGTCGCCCTCATTTCCCGCATTTTCTCGTATTTCGTATTTATACTCGTATCTGGATTTTGGCTTGTATTTTTATTTTTCTTAACTTGTGGGAATTTTGGTATTTCTCGTATTTGGGTTTGGTATTGGCTCGGTTTTATTGGTTCGGTCTATGTGTGGAACACCCTAGCCCTATGCTACACCCTCATCCCCACCACAACTCCCCCTCATTAAAAAAACCCACCAACCTCTTCTCTCTCCTCATAACTTCCTCTATTAATTTTTCTTCTTCTTCTTCTTTCTCTTCCTCTACACACTCTCCACTCCCTTAGGCAAGTGCATCTTGCCACTTCATGAGAACCATATTTTCTTGGTCCATTTGCTAGATTAGGCCATGGAGATCAACATTAGTTCTTGGGTTTTTATGATTTGGAGTCTCTGTTGATGTAGATCTAAGTTATTGCTATTTTTGAATTTTGCATGTTTTGATCCTTTTTGGTTGGTTTCCTTTGAGTTCTGATGTTTCCATGTGGAAGAGCTTTCAGTTTCACTCCAGTTGGAGCCTTGGAAATCCGGATTTGGAGTTCGGATGACCAAGTTATGAACTTTTGAAGTTTAGGTTTCAGCCATGTGTTCTTGCTGTTTGGAGAAGACAGTGAGCAGTATGCAGAGCTGTTTAGCTACGCACACTGAGCTACGCGCGCTCTTTAGCGCTGCGTACGCAGGCTTGAGTGCGCTTCCTGTTGGAAGCGTGTCTTCTTGAGCGTGCGTGACTTTCATACATTGCTCCCTTAAGCGTGCGTGACTTTCACACATTGCTCCCTGTAGCATGCGTGACTTTCACACATTGCTCCCTTGAGCGTGCGTGACTTTCACACATTGCTTCCTTGAGCGTGCGTGACTTTTCATGCAGCTGTTCCCTTGAGCTTGCGTGACTTTTCACGCAGCTGTTCCCTTGAGCTTGCGTGACTTTTCACGCAGCTGTTCCCTTGAGCTTGCGTGACTTTTCACGCAGCTGCCCCCCTTGAGCGTGCGTGACTTTCACATACGCTGCCTTCCTGCGTGCGTGTTATAATGCGTATGCATTACCCCTGGATGGTCTGCAGGGCTTGTGGCTGTGGAACAATCTCACTGCATCTTGTTAGTAATTAGGCCTGTGATAACCCTAGTTAGTTAAAGTAGTAAGCCGTAGTATATGCTTGGCCGTGATTGATTGAATGAGGTATAACCAGTTTAGCCATGTCTTGATCCAGTACAAGATGTTTCCTGTCTTGATTGCTTACATTATTATCTTGTCGATAAATGGTGAGAAACCAATCTCTGTTCAGATGAAGGGTTACAACCCCGGTCCTTGTTTGGTTTACGGGTTGTAACCTGGCTATCAGAATAGTTCCATGGTTATCTTGTCGTATATCATCCTGACATGTTTTCGTAATTGTAGTTTTAATATTAGATTTTCTGTGCTGATTGCTGACTTTTGTTCTTATTTCGTGGCCCCCTTGTGGCACTTGCTCTTTCTGGGGTTGACCCAGCTGGTTTTGTGTGGCCAGATTTCGGAGCAGCTTCCGAGGATCTACCAAGCTTCCAGCCCAATGGTGGCGACTAGAAGGAACCCGGGTTACGAGTGGGTTTTCTATTTTGTTTCGCTCACTCTATTGTAAATTATTCTTTTGAGGCGTTTAGCCGACGAGCACCTGTTAGCTCGGAGCACTTTTACTTACTGTCTGCCTACGGGCTGTAAACATGATTAACAAATCCTAGGGTTGATCATGTATGACTTAAACTCTTGCTAGTCCTAATATTTTATAAGACTAGCTTCATGATCAGCTGATATGTAATATTTGGGACGCCTTTTATTGTATATTTAATGATCATACATCTTGTAATTATATTACTTGCTTGAGATTGAGATAATAGGCTTGACCTTAAGAGACTGTTGGCTTGTAGTAAACCCTCATATCTAGACAGCCGTGACCGTATAGTTGAGATGTGTTCTATTTCAATATACGTAGCTGGCTATGTCTGCCCCCGCTCTCCAGTATTCTGGTTCTGGGGCGTGACATGGTTTAAGTGGTGGCCCATGCAGGTCTTGTCAATCAAGAAATGTGCGGGTTTACCGAATAGATGTCTCAATCAATATTCGCCTTTGATCTCCGCCCGTATTTTCAAATCCCTGAAATTCTTGCCCTGATTACATGCTTGTATCGTTGATCTGTCCTGGTCCTTCCTTAATTGTTCCCTGTGTCGTCTTCTTCAGCGGCACTGTACCTGGTCCTACCGATCGACGAGGTAGAGCACCTCCCGTGGACCAGCAGCAACCCGGAGATCAAGCCCAGCATTCCGGGGTAGCCTCCAGAGTGATACCCACTGGAGGAGAGTCACCAGTTCGGCCCGTCCAGCTCGCAGAGCCAGATGATGGTACCTTAGTAGGCCTCATCAGAACCTTGATAGCTTCCCAGGATCGTCGAAGCGACGCCCTGCACCAGACAGTTCAAGATGCTTTGACCCGAGGCGGACATCCAGGGAACCAGGCGGCGAACAGTTTCAAGCGATTGAACCCTCCTTTCTTCGACGGCACCGAGGATGCGATTGCCGCGGATGCATGGCTTCAGGATACCTAGGTGATTCTGGAAGCAGCCAGGACACCCAAGAATGAGAAGGTGGCGGTGGTACGCCTGCAGTTGTTGGACCTAGCTCGTAGTTGGTGGGCGGCGCAAGCCATGGGATTAGTGGCACCCATTGCTTGGGCAGTGTTTAGAGAGAGATTCCAGACGAAGTATTTCGATGCTGTGGCTCGATACAACTTGCAGACCAGATTTACCAACTTGAAGCAAGGAGGCAGAACAGTCGACAGTTATGCATCAGAGTTTTCTAGGCTCAGTAGGTTTGCCCCCACCTTGGTGGCGACCAAGTATGATCGAGCCCAGCGATTCCAGCAGGGACTGCATTTGGAGATCTTATTGGCAGTTGAGCAGTTCGAGCACCAGACATTCGATGCAGTCTTGAGAGCAGCTAGGAGGCATGAGTATACCTCCCAGAGGATTATGGATAGGACCGGAGCCAGGAAGCGGTCCCACAGTCAGATGCACCAATCATCAGCTCCAGCCCCGGCAGTTAGGGGATTGACCATTGGAACTCCGAGGCGGGCGACCTCAGTAACGTCGGTTCAGCATTCGACCCCGACGTACCCGCAGCAGTAGAAGCAGAAGCAGACTTCCGCGATGGGATGTTCTCATTGCGGGAAGCCAGGGCATGTGGTGGCAGATTATCGCAGGGCACAAAGATTGTGCCTGGCTTGTGGAGCAGCAGATCATAGGATAGGGGCTTGCTCGAATAGGGGTGGTTCATCTGTATCCAACCCTTCTAGCTCTTCGGTGAGAGGACTGGCCCCAGTACCAGTTCAGCAGCAGCAGTATCAGTCTTCGAGGCCCTTGTCGCCTCAGTCTCAGACATTCCAGCAGCAGCACCCCCAGCAATATGCACAAGCCTAAGCTCAGACCCAGAATAGGCAGAGAGGGTTCCAGCAGAGGGGACCCGCAGCTAGCGGTCAGGCCATAATGATGGCTATAGAAGAAGAAGTTGCACCAGGTGAGGTAGTGGCAGGTACTATTCTCGTCAACTCCTTTCCAGCTTCGGTATTGTTTGATTCTGGTGCTTCGTATTCATTCATGTCTGCACGATTTGCGACACGGATAGGATTGGAGCCCGAGTCATTATCAGTGAGGCTCAATATACTTACTGGTAATGGTCTTGTGGGAGTAGATCGAGTGTTTTCCTCGTGTCGGATCGTAGTTAGCGGTAGGGAGTTTCCCGCTAGATTCATAGAGTTTTCTATGGCAGATTATGATGTAGTCCTAGGCATGGATTGGTTGAGGAACCAGTATGCTAGGATAGACTGCCATATTGGCAGAGTTGTCTTTAGTATCCCCGGCGAGCCAGAGTTTTCGTTTTCCAGAGGCGCAGTAGAGCCATCTTCCCCAGTATTGCGGATGGCAGTAGCAGCAGTGCAGTTGCCCAGGATAGTTGAAGAGTTTCCAGATGTCTTTCCAGAGGAGCTTCCAGGGATGCCGCCGGAGCGGAAGATTGAGTTCACTATAGACTTAATTCCCGGGACAGCACCAGTGTCAGAGCGAGTCTACAGGATGGCGCCTTCAAAATTGGAGATTTTGTACAAGATGATTGAAGAACTGAGGACCAAGGGATTCATCCGTGCAAGTGGATCGCCTTGGGGAGCCCCGATGCTTCTTGTGAAAAAGAAGGATGGTACGTCCAGGCTATGTGTTGATTATCGTACCTTGAATTCGGTGACAATCAAGAACAGATACCCTCTTCCGAGGATAGATGACTTGTTTGATCAACTCAGAGGGGCTTCAGTGTTCTCGAAGATCAACTTGCGATCAGGATACCACCAGATCAGAGTCAGAGAGCAGGACATCCCGAAGATAGCATTCAGATCGAGGTATGGACATTGGGAGTTCCTTGTTATGCCCTTTGGAGCGACCAATGCGCCGGCCGTATTCATGGACCTCATGAATCGCATTTTCATGCCTTACTTGGATCAGTTTGTGATCGTGTTCCTAGATGACATCCTGGTCTACAGCAAGAGTGAAGCAGAGCATGAGCAGCATCTCAGAGTCGTCCTTCAGACGCTTAGGGAGCATCAGTTGTACGCCAAGTTCAGTAAATGCGAGTTCTGGCTCGATCGTATTTCGTACTTGGGTCACATCATTACCCGAGGAGGAGTGGAAGTGGATCTCCAGAAGATTATGGCTATCGAGTCATGGCCGGTACCCAGCTCAGTGGCAGAGGTTCGCAGTTTCCTTAGATTGGCCCGCTACTACCGGCGGTTCGTCTCAGATTTTGCTAGGATTTCAGCGCCGATGACCCAGTTGACCCATAAGGATGTGCCATTTGTTTGGACAGCAGAGTGTCAGGAATCTTTTGAGAAGTTGAAGCGAGGTTTGATAACGGCTCCCATTCTCACCCTTCCAGATGGGACTGGAGGATTCACAGTTTATTGCGACGCTTCAGGCAGAGGATTGGGGTGTGTCTTGATGCAGCATGGGAAGGTAATATCTTATGCGTCACGTCAACTTCGTGATCAAGAGAAGAATTACCCGACCCACGATATGGAATTGGCGGCGGTAGTGTTTGCTTTGAAGTTGTGGAGACACTACTTGTACGGAGATAGAGTGGAGATCTTTACTGATCATAAGAGCCTGAAGTATGTTTTCACCCAGAAGGACCTTAATATGCGGCAGAGAAGATGGCTTGAGCTATTGGTGGATTATGATGTGGATTTGCAGTATCATCCCGGGAAGGCCAACGTAGTAGCAGATGCATTGAGCAGAAGAGCCGGAGTTTATTTCCTGACGACGCAACCAGAATTATTGGCAGATCTTCAGAAGATAGGAATTGAAGTGGTTCTTCCTACAAGTGTGGCATTGATGGCCAGTCTACAGGTTCAGTCCAGCATAGTTGAGAGGATCCGGATGGCACAGTCAGCAGATTCCAAGATCCAGCGACTTAGAGCGGAGTGTGAAGCAGGAAGAAGGCCAGAGTTATGTATCCATGAAGACGGTACCCTTCGGTACGGCACTCGTCTTTGTGTACCCAGTGGAGATATCAGACAGGAAGTCATAGCAGAAGCCCACAGTTCACAATATTCTATTCATCCGGGTGGTACGAAGATGTACCGTGATATTCGTCAGCATTTTTGGTGGAATGGCATGAAGAGGGAGATAGCCCGATTTGTCTCTCGATGTTTGGTTTGCCAACAGGTTAAAGCTGAACATCAGAGGCCCGCTGGACTTCTTCAACCCTTGCCGATCCCAGAATGGAAATGGGAGCATATAACCATGGATTTTGTGACAGGATTGCCCAGATCTCCGGTCGACAGAGATGCTATTTGGGTAATTGTGGACAGGCTTACCAAGATGGCACACTTTCTCCCATTCAGAGTTGGACAGTCGACGGCACAGTTAGCAGAGATGTATCTCAGGCAGATCGTCAGGCTTCACGGTGTGCCAGTCAGTATCACCTCAGACAGGGATTCCAGATTCACATCACACTTTTGGCACAGCTTACAGAAGAGTTTGGGGACTCGCCTTCAGTTCAGCTCAGCTTATCACCCGCAGACGGATGGTCAATCAGAGCACACAATCCAGACTCTTGAAGATATGATGAGATCTTGTACCCTTTACTTCGATGGTTCATGGGAGAATCATCTGCACCTGGTGGAATTTTCATACAACAACAGTTATCAGGCCAGTATCCAGATGGCACCCTTCGAGGCTCTTTATGGCAGGAAGTGCATATCCCCGCTAGCATGGGACGATATCGGGGAGAGGCAGATGCTCGGACCCGAATTGATTTCCCAGACGGTTGCAATAGTCAGGAAGGTCAGAGATCACCTCCGAGTTGCCCAGGACCGCCAGAGCCATTGGGCCGATGCTCATCGGCGTCCCTTAGAATTTGCTGTCGGCGACCATGTATTCCTTAGGATCTCGCCTAACCGCGGCGTCATTCGCTTCGGCGTGCGGGAAAAGCTTAGTCCGAGGTATATAGGGCCGTTCGATATTCTGGAGCGAGTAGGAGATGTATCCTATCGTCTCGCTCTTCCGCCGTCGCTAAGTGAGGTACATGATGTATTCCATGTATCCCAATTACGACGGTATATTCCGGACCCGAGCCACATCCTAGATCATTCGGAATTGGTTGTTGGTACCAACCTTTCGTATGAGGAGAGGCCCGTGTCTATTTTGGACCGGAGGGAAAAGATACTCAAGAACAAGACTATTAAATTGGTCCGTGTTGCTTGGGGTCATCACTCTCTAGGTGAGTCAACGTGGGAGCGTGAGGACGACATCCGATCGCGATACCCCTACCTGTTTGACTCGTGAGGTATAATGTCTTTCTTATGCCTTACGTTTTCCCTTCCTTGCTTGTATTGTATGATTGTATGATTGAACTGCTTAGTGTAACTTGCCTGTGCTTAGTGTAGCTTGTCGTGACAATCTCTAGCTCCTTGATTAAATTCCGAGGACGGAATTCTTTTAAGGTGGGTAGAGTTGTCGCCCTCATTTCCCGCATTTTCCCGTATTTCGTATTTATACTCGTATCTGGTTTTTGGCATGTATTTTTATTTTTTTTAACTTGTGGGAATTTCGGTATTTCTCGTATTTGGGTTTGGTATTGGCTCGGTTTTATTGGTTCGGTCTATGTGTGGAACACCCTAGCCCTATGCTACACCCTCATCCCCACCACAACTCCCCCTCATTAAAAAAACCCACCAACCTCTTCTCTCTCCTCATAACTTCCTCCATTAATTTTTCTTCTTCTTCTTCTTCCCCTTCCTCTACACACTCTCTACTCCCTTAGGCAAGTGCATCTTGCCACTTCATGAGAACCATATTTTCTTGGTCCATTTGCTAGATTAGGCCATGGAGATCAACATTAGTTCTTGGGTTTTTATGATTTGGAGTCTCTGTTGATGTAGATCTAAGTTATTGCTATTTTTGGATTTTGCATGTTTTGATCCTTTTTGGTTGGTTTCCTTTGAGTTCTGATGTTTCCATGTGGAAGAGCTTTCAGTTTCACTCCAGTTGGAGCCTTGGAAATCCGGATTTGGAGTTCGGATGACCAAGTTATGAACTTTTGAAGTTTAGGTTTCAGCCATGTGTTCTTGCTGTTTGGAGAAGACAGTGAGCAGTGTGCAGAGCTGTTTAGCTACGCACACTGAGCTACGTGCGCTCTTTAGCGCTGCGTACGCAGGCTTGAGTGTGCTTCCTGTTGGAAGTGTGTCTTCTTGAGCGTGCGTGACTTTCACACATTGCTCCCTTGAACGTGCGTGACTTTCACACATTGCTCCCTGTAGCATGCGTGACTTTCACATATTGCTCCCTTGAGCGTGCGTGACTTTCACACATTGCTCCCTTGAGCGTACGTGACTTTTTACGCAGCTGTTCCCTTGAGCTTGCATGACTTTTCACGCAGCTGTTCCCTTGAGCTTGCGTGACTTTTCACGCAACTGTTCCCTTGAGCTTGCGTGCGCAGCTGTTCCCTTGAGCTTGCGTGACTTTTCACGCAGCTGTTCCCTTGAGCTTGCGTGACTTTTCATGCAGCTGCCCCCCTTGAGCGTGCGTGACTTTCACATACGCTGCCTTCCTACGTGCGTGTTATAATGCATATGCATTCCCCCTGCGTGCGTGCTTTTGTGCGTACGCATCCCCTGACCCGTATTTTGATATTTTATTAGATATTTTATGCCCATTTTATATCCTTACGCCTTTTGTCATGAACTTGATTTTACTTAATATGTTGGAATGACTATTGTACATGACTTGGTAGGACAAGGAACTAGCATAACACGACAGTGACCCGTAGTGGTGCACTCCTGACATGACCAACATGACTTGATAGTGGCCCGTGGCGGCGCACTCCTGACTTGACATGACTTGATAACTTAACTTGACCTATCTTGACACCGTGGGTGGTTCTTTCTTGCTTGCTTATTAATCCACTTGTCCAGTCTTGCATCATGTCTAGGATGGAACTCCTGAGTACCACGGTCAGGAGTACCCACTAAAATGGATTAAGGTTAATAACTAGAATAACTCAGTAGTCATGAAGAGATGACACAGCTACAGGCAATCCCGTTACCTGGGCGCTCTTGGGATCTGTAGCCTGCCGTCGAGTAGGGCACATTTCCAGCGCACCGTCGAGTGTTGCACCCTCTAAGTCACCTAAGGGTACATTTATCTCCCGGGCGATGTACCCACCTGAATTCAACCCTAATCTTTCGTCCTGGGTAGCCTGGATGGTCTGCAGGGCTTGTGGCTGTGGAACAATCTCACTGCATCTTGTTAGTAATTAGGCCTGTGATAACCCTAGTTAGTTAAAGTAGTAAGCCGTAGTATATGCTTGGCCGTGATTGATTGAATGAGGTATAACCAGTTTAGCCATGTCTTGATCCAGTACAAGATGTTTCCTGTCTTGATTGCTTACATTATTATCTTGCCGATAAATGGTGAGAAGCCAAGCTCTGTTCAGATGAAGGGTTACAACCCCGGTCCTTGTTTGGTTTACGGGTTGTAACCTGGCTATCGGAATAGTTCCATGGTTATCTCGTCGTATATCATCCTGACATGTTTTCGTAATTGTAGTTTTAATATTAGATTTTCTGTGCTGATTGCTGGCTTTTGTTCTTATTTTGTGGCCCCCTTGTGGCACTTGCTCTTTCTGGGGTTGACCCAGCTGGTTTTGTGTGGCCAGATTTCGGAGCAGCTCCCGAGGATCTACCAAGCTTCCAGCCCAATGGTGGCGACTAGAAGGAACCCGGGCTACGAGTGGGTTTTCTATTTTGTTTCGCTCATTCTATTGTAAATTATTCTTTTAAGGTGTTTAGCCGACGAGCACCTGTTAGCTCGGAGCACTTTTACTTACTGTCTGCCTACGGGCTGTAAACATGATTAACAAATCCTAGGGTTGATCATGTATGACTTAAACTCTTGCTAGTCCTAACATTTTGTACGACTAGCTTCATGATCAGCTGATATATAATATTTGGGACGCCTTTTATTGTATATTTAATGATCATACATCTTGTAATTATATTACTTGCTTGAGATTGAGACAATAGGCTTGACCTTAAGAGACTGTTGGCTTGTAGTAAACCCTCATATCTAGACAGCCGTGACCGTATAGTTGAGATGTGTTCTATTTCAATATACGTAGCTGGCTATGTCTGCCCCCGCTCTCCAGTATTCTGGTTCTGGGGCGTGACAACAAAACAAGAGCCTTTATATCAAAGCGCTCGTACACTACAACTTTACGAAAAGCAAAACTTAAAATTTTTAAAGTGACTTTTCTTTCACTCTTGCACACAACTTCTAGCTGATATCGCACTGATCACCTTGGGCTAAGGTGAGTTATGGCTTAGGAGATATAGAAGAATGAGGCTTGGAGTAGTAGAGTTTAGAAATCTTGAATATTTGAAGGCAAGAGATGATTTGAAATGAGAAAATACAAGGCCAATATATACTAGTCTGGAGAGGGAGAGTTCGGCCAGAACTTTGTCCCAAAAATTCAAATTTTGAACGTTGGCCAGCTTGGATCAAGCATGTCCTAAAAATTAGGGTGCTAAAAATCAGGGGGCAGAGTTTGGCCCGAACTCTGCCTTAGACATCGTTCTGCCCAAACTCTGCCTTAGACATAGTTCTGCTCAAACTCTGTGTTCCCTAGGCCAGAAGCTCTATATGACTAACATTGGTTTGGTTTGGTTAGGAGTTGGTCTTTTTAGTATGGTGGAGCTTAGGAAAGTATGATTATTGGTTGAGATTATCAGTGCAACTCAATGTACGTAATTCTCAATAAAATAAAAGATTACAGACTCGAGACCAAGTACATTAGCAAAGTCACAGCTTTGTAGACAACATATTATCTCGATCAGGGGATATTTTTTCTTGAGCTCGATGTGTCATATTAGATCATATCATATATATGTTTGTTAATTATCAAAATCAGGTTAACTGTGATCCGGTTTGGGTCAACAATCTCCCTCATTTTGATAATTGACAAAAAGATATTTGTATGTCTCAATATTCATACCTGGACATATATTGAAGTAGAGAGAAAATTTACAGATATGTCATGGCTCCCCTGCAATGTAATATTCATGTTCTTGTACATAAGTTTATGACAGATATGCATATACAATCACATAAAATATCACATCACATATTTCTTCCCCTTTTGTCACTTAGCAAAATAGACACAATGTAAAGCTCCTCTGTAAAAGGATAGAAAATCAAATCAATCTTAAGTAAATAAATCAGAGCATGAGAAAGGAATGGACAATCATGATCAATATATACTAAATGAAGAACAATGTGAGTAGTGTGTAAAGACATGTATAGAAACTACATACCAAATGTAAAGTATCAAAACGAAAATAGCTTGCCAAAACACAAATAGTTGGTAAAACTAAAAGAATTTGAAAATAATCAGCATATAGTTTACCAACATGAAATCCAAGAAAGATATAGTATGATATGAAATATTACTCTAGTTTTGGAAGAGAATTATGAAATAAAGGATTTTAGTCAAAAGCCATGAGGATTGTAAATAATAGATATCAAAGAAGAAAGATACCAATTGAGATATTGAATTACATAAACTTAAAACATTAATCAATGAAACTATGATAGTTGCACTTATTGTCCACAGATAAATAGTGGAACAAAATAAATGAATGATCAATGTAAAATAGAGCAATTGATATAAAATGATCTCATTATTTGTAAATCTATTTGCTTATCCAAGTTCATGTACTTGAACTCAATTACCTCATCATGCTATATGAATACCCTTTAGATAAATATGAAGGTAAAGGAGAAAAATGCTTGAGAAAGAGAAATTCAGTCGACTTGAATGTTCCCCTTCAAACTATTACAAATATAGATAAAATCATAAATTTTGGGTAAGTCCTCAACAAGAAAAGCCAAATTAATTAAGCATACAAGGAAAGCGAAATCAATGAAAGCACAATAGTCATCAAGATAAGATACAAAAGTTATTATTAATGAGATGACTTATTTAACCCGTATAAGAGAGAGATAAAATAATAAAGATAATTACATACACTCTCATAAACCTTTCAAAATAAAAAAATATCATGACCTCAATGAGATATGAAATGAAGAGAATATGGGTCCATGATGAACTAGGTATACGACATATTAATGGGTATAAATGAATTGAACCAATTTATTTGCTCCCGCTTAAAATATGTGTATCTAGTTCCAAAGCACTTATAGCATAAAATAGGTAACTACAAGATCTAGGGGTAAATCGGCTATGGATCTATAGATTTCTTTCCTTTACTCAATTCATATAAGGCTATAAAATTATCATAAAACGAATAACATCATCTTTAGTCAAGAAGAAATATCCACTTAATAGCTACTAAAGATAAGAGATCAAAAGAATATTCTATTTTAGCACATGTTATCAAAAGATGACATACACTAACCAATATAGAAGAATCTCATATTTAAATATGATAGATTAATGTATGTTACCTTTTGAGAAAAATGTCATCATGAAAAGGAATAAAGTCATTTAAATCAATCATGATAAAAGTCAAAATATAGCTCAAAAATATAAAAAATAAAACTCAAATATCATGTCCATAATTATCTAATTAAGAAATGATCAACCAATTTATTGCTTTGTATGGACTGTATATTTTTCCACATATATACCCATCAACGGTAATAATCCAACCTTACTAATACTAAATGAGAAATCAATGAAGTTCAAATAGCAAAGAGCATATGTGATAATCTATGAGTAGTCAAAGTAGAGTAATAAATTTACTTGATAACCACATAATTAGATAATATAGGACTACTCAACCATTAGGATCATTTATCAATAAAAGTAAACATGATCCAACATATCTCATCAAGAGAAAATCACAAATCCATATTTACAATAAAATCTTACAAATCGATGGAAAATATGGAGAAAGAGTCAATCTCATTTAAATTATCACAGATTTAATCTAAAGAGATGTAATATGATAATACGATAAAATTATGACTCAAAGATGAGAGAAATTTAAGAGATGCTTACCAATGACTAGTATGGAAGAAAGTTAAAGCGATGAATCACAAACCTCAATGGAAACAAGATTAAATAAAAAAAATTGTCATACTAATTTTAGAGACCAAACATATGTATCTAAAATAGAATACAAATATCATCAAGAAAATTCATAAGTCTTGTTTTTGTAAACTAGCATATCACATATAGATTGAAATTCAAGAAGATAGCTAGATGAGTGAAAGTGAACAAAAATTATGTAGCTTAACAATACATCACAAATAAGCATAGAGTTCACAATAAGGGTAATACATTTTGAATGGTCACAATGATTTATATACTCTTTATTAAGAAAGGATAAGAGTATAAGATAGCAAGTAAATGAATTAGACTCTCATCAAGTAAAGGACAAAAGAGAGGTTCATGAAAACACAATAGAATAAATCTCTTTGCCAAGTATTGAGATTAACTCAAGATAATAAAATAATAGATTGATCTTGCGAATACAAAATTATAGCCCACTACAAGAATAAGTCATTTTAGCGACGCCTAAAGACGTCGCTAAAACGCCTAAAGACGTCGCTAAACCAGTTTAGCTACGTATTTAGCGATGTCTTCCTCTTGTCGTGGAAACCTTAGTCTTTGTTTGGAAAGACGTCGCTGATCGTCGCCAGCACCGACGTTTACCGACGCAAAGATATGTCGATAATATACTGACATTTACCGTCGTTTCGTCGATGAAATAGCGATGTTTATGATGTCTCTATACGTCGGTATGTCATGGGAAAATTACCGACATTTACGATATCGTATTGCATCGGTATATCCTGGGGAATATTAACGACGTTTTGTGATGTCGCTATACGTCGGTATATCCTGGAAAAATGTAGAAAAATCCTGAGAAAGTTACCGAAGTCTACCGATGGTTATCGATGCCTACCGACGAAACTGACGTCACTATACGTCGGTATCCTGGCAATATATGCCAGTTTAGCGACGTCTACCGACACATTTTGACGTCGGAACGCGTCGATAAACGTCGGTAGACGTCTCTAAATTTGAAAAAAAATAAAAAAATAAATTACAGTATGCAGTTTTCTCTACAGAATTATTTTCTCCCTGCAATTTAATCTAAAACACAATACACAAGCAAATTTTATCCCTGGGTTCGTCGACCCCTTCGGTGGAACACTCAACACCGGTAAATTAACATCCAAATGAAACGAATAACATAAAATAACCAAAGTCCACACAACATATATAAACCAATATCCAAATCGTCATGGGTCTACACAACCAATAACCAATGTATCTACGCAACCAACAAACAAGTGTCACAAACAAATAAGTGTCACAAATAAATACAAAGAAAAACAAATACTCAAACACTCAATACAAACAGTCCTAACTAGGACTACTGGGGATCTGGAGCAGGAGGGGGCGTACCGCGATGAAGGGCTAAGAAAAGATCATAGTCCTCCTGTGAAATCGACATCGATGAAGGAGGTAGTGATGTCGGTAGAGTCGACGTCGATGAAGAAGGCAGTGGCGCCGGCGGAGTCGACGACGATGAAGGCGCACCCGGTGGACGATAACGCTCCAACGCTGCAAGTCGCTAGTGGTATGAATCCATGGTAGAAAACATTCTATCACTGCTATCAGCCACCGAATCCTGCACCAATCTCAGCCTCTCGCCCATGGTCATCTGTGATGCCTGCAGATCCAATAAGCTGCGCTCCATCGATGCTCTAAGATCGGTGATGCTCCGCTCTGTCCGCTCAGTCACATTCTGGAGCTCCATAATGCTGCGGTCGAGCGCATCCAATCGTGCTATAAGCGCAGGCTCATCTGACTGGTGCTGAGACTGGTCCTGAATCTGTCGTAGCAGCTCATCCCAGAGAGACTCCATCATCTGGTGGACTCGAGCAGACTCCTAGGACGGCTGTGGACCATACACATTAGCGGAGGATGCCCTAGAGGACTGGTTCGCAACTAGGGCGCCATAGGATCCCGTACCGTAGTATGTACCCCTACGGAGGCTACCAACGGCGGTCATCCACAGCTCGTTAGTCGACGGAGCTTGAGTGGACTGCGAGGAAGTACCAGTCTCTCCCGCAGTAGGTGCACTAGCAGTCGCCCGATCTCGAAGCCTCAGATACTCGGCCGAGAAAGTATGGATAATACTCTATGATTTCTAATCTCTAATTAATGTACTTATTACTACTAACTACATTAATATTTATTTACATGCATATTTACTAAGTTATAATAAAATTAACACGAAGTATTTTAATTAACAAATAGTATTGTAATACTTACATAGGCAAGCCCGGCCCTCTCGTCAATAAGACCTTCGCCCTTCCGATGGATGGCCAGGAAGACGGTCACCATGTCGGCGTTACTGACCTTCCTTACCTGCAATTAAATATATTATCTTAGTAATAATTTATCAGATTTGCATTAAAATAATATTTTTGAAAGAAAAATACATACTAAATGACAGAAATGTTTCGTCATCGGAATCGACCCACCGCACCACTTCGAGGCATACTGCCTAGCCGCCTTGGCCTTCTCAAACTTTTTTTGTACCTTGGCTCATTGAGTCGAGCCTTCATCGCATCCCACTGATCAAGGGTGATCCAACCTTGGATTGGCTTTTCGGCACGATCACGAGCCTTTTGATCATTAATAGCATCGCGGATCAGCTTAGCAGCGACAGCAGGAAACATCCCCTCGATCAGTTCGGCTCGATGCGGTGGATCGAAAAACATATCCTAGAAGAGTACACAAACCAAATATTTTTTAGTAATATAAATAGCATAAATCAAATGATTCACGTTAAAAGCAAATCTATTTTAACCTTGAAGCACGCAAACCAATAGGCCTTCCTATCGTCCGGAGCATCCGAGTAGTTTATCCAAGGACCATCATAATTTTGCCTCAGGAGCTGGCCTAAGCGTCTCTGTATCGACGGGGGATGATATCTATACAGACATATTATATTCATGAGAAAAGTTAATTTATGATAAACACAGAAAAAAATAATAAACCAAAATACTTACTTTGTACCGTATGAGGTACCGAAGAAGAACCCCGTCCTCTAGCAGTACCACCAGTAGGTATCGAAGGAGTACCATGTCCTCTGCCAGTATCAGTACCCCGTGTCCTATGTCGGGAAATGCGGAACGATCCACGACGACCTGTCATGCCTGATAACAACATATGATGAGATACAACAAAAATAACAAATAATAGAGACTAGAAATATGAAAGTGCAACAAAGATAAGATAATAACCAAGACAACATATGATGATATATTTTACAAGAAACATCTAAGTCCAGATAGTATATTTTACAAGAAACATCTAAGTTCAGGTAGTACATTCTACAAGAATCATCTAAGTCCAGATAGTACATTTAAATAATAACCAAGATTAGATAATAACCAACTCTACATAATAAGAAAATGAAAGTACATCTCTCTCAATCATCTTTAGAATAATCATCTTGTTCGTCTTCCTCGACCTCATCTTCCTCCTCATCTTCACTTTTATCTTTGCCTTCGTCGGCTTCGTCTTCCTCTTCGAATAATTCTACATTTTCTACATTATGTGTCGTGTAATGCGTAACTTCCGTGGAGTCCACATCAACAATATTGGTTACAAGAGGTAGCTCGTCCTCCTGATAAGCTTTTTTGTCAACATCAAAAGTATCTCTAGCTTTAGTCTTGCATACTGTCCACCAGTCAGACTTCGTTGCTCCCCGTCTCGAATAAGCTGTGAAGTACACAAGCTGAGCTTGAGTTGCTAGGACAAATGGTTCGTAGCCTTGATATCTACGCTTGTAGTTTATATCCACAAGACCATGCTTGTCAATTTTCCAACCTTGATTTTCAGTCGGATCGAACCATTCATACTTGAACAACACGATCTTTGCAGGTTCTCTGCCATAATTATACGTCAACTCCACAATCTCTCGCGAGATGCCAAAAAAATCATTTCCTGGATCGACGTCTTTGTAGTTCGAAGATTTGATACACAAACAACTGTTTTTCGTGGAATCAAGATCCAGGAAGCTGTCTCTAATCGGAGCATTTGTCGACTTAAACCGAAAGCCATTGACACAGTAACTTGGCCATATTTTAACAAAAGTAATTGGTCCCTTGGCAAGAGTTCTAATTAATTCAATCTCGGGTGAAATTAGATGATCGACCTGAATACCAAAGAAGAGATAATAAGTTATTTATTGCGCAGTTGTATTAAAAGAGGCCA
The DNA here is from genome assembly GCA_029216955.1 of Iris pallida. Lineage (NCBI taxonomy): Eukaryota > Viridiplantae > Streptophyta > Magnoliopsida > Asparagales > Iridaceae > Iris > Iris pallida. The sequence goes on from JANAVB010016195.1 coordinate 18,573,909, forward strand.
GTAATTATCGGGCTGCTTACATATTCGCTCAACCAAGAAGGAAAATGACATACTTATTTCTTGTTCTAATGCTTCGTCTGTTAGGTAGGGTCTGACCGACCTCAACTCATCATTATATGTGCTGAAAAACAACGAAGCAACCGCCGATTAGTACAATAATATTAGCTTATACTATTATATTGAGATGACGTAAACTCATCATTAATTACTTACCCCTCTAGCTTCTCCACTTCATCTTCATCGTAATTGAGTAATACATACAACTGAGCAGCCCTTAGCTCTTCGTCATTCAAATATCTCTTCTTTATTTTCTCCGAAGGCTTTCCGGACGCATTGAATACTTTCAGTATTCCATCATTAGATTCTTGATAACCGTCGTTGTTTTTCAGAGCCCTCGGTCTAGTCGTAGAAACATGAGGTTTGAAATACGTCGAGCAGAAGTTTGTAATCTTCTTAAGAATATAGGCTTCACAAATAGAACCCCCGACCCGAGCCTTGTTTACCTTCCTCTTTAGGTGGTTCAAATGCCGCTCAAACGGTTACATCCACCGATAATCGACGGGCCGGCCAACACGTGCCTCGTAGGAAAGATGAATTGGCAAATGCTTCATGGAGTCGAAGAATCCAGGAGGAAATACCTTCCCAAGCTTGCAGAGTGTTACCGCAATATCGTTCTCCTGCTTTTCTAGACGATCGACGAGCAACTTACTAGAACAAATATATCTAAAGAATATGCTAAGCTCGGTCAATGGATCCCAAAGAACCGGAGGTAAGAATTCCCGAAATACAATCGGAATTAACCTCTCCATGAATACGTGACAATCATGGCTCTTCATACCTGTCAGTTTGTTCTCTTTGAGGTCGACACATCTTCTCAAGTTCGAAACACACCCGTCTAGAAATTTTAGACCTTGAATCCACCTACAAAGTCTCACTTTATCCTCCTTCTCCAGTGAGAAAATTGCCTTAGGCTGCTTCAACTTTCCATTCCCGTCCTCTATCAAATACAATGCAGGACGTCTACATATTTCTTCCAAGTTCAATCTAGCCTTTGGATTGTCTTTCGTCTTCCCCTTTACGTCCATTATAGTATTAATTATGTTGTCAAACACATTCTTCTCGATATGCATGACATCAAGGTTATGTCTAATCAGATTGGTGCTCTAATATGGCAGATCCCAGAATATACTCCTCTTCGTCCAGTTATGAGTGCGACCAAATCCATCACACTTGTATCCCGTAGCAGGCTCTTTAATAGCTCTTGGTAAATCTTTTACCTCTTCCTATATCGTATATTCGGGCCACCTTGGCGGGAGATTAGCCTTCTCCACAATGCCAGCAAGAAAAGCATTCCTGTTACTCCGGTACAGATGATCCTTCGGCAGGAATTATCGATGACAATCGAAGAAGTACGATTTGTCTTCGTGTTTCAAACGAAAAGCCTTAGTGCGGTCCATGCAATACGGACATGAAAGACGACCATGCGTGCTCCATCCAGATAACATACCATAGGCCGAAAAGTCGTTGATGGTCCACATAAGTGTTGCTCGCATCTGAAAATTTTGCTTTCTAGATACATCGTACGTGTTGGAACCTACTTCTCACAGCTGATTCACCTCATCAATCAATGGCTGTAAATACACATCGATGTTTTTTTTCAGATTGTTCGGACCAGGGATAATAACGGTGAGGAACATATATGGAGTCTTCATGCACATCTAAGGCGGTAGATTGTATGGAGTGACGATCACAGACCAACATGAATATTGGAATCCCGAAAGTCCGAATGGGGTAAAATCGTCATTACAGAGACCTAATCTGACATTACGCGGATCAGAAGCAAAATATGGATACTTTCGATCAAAGTACTTTCATGCTTCTCCATCAGATGGGTGATCCAACACTCTTTCGATCTGTTCCTGCTTATGTCAACTCATGTTTTCTGCTGTTTTCTTCACAATAAACAACTGTTACAACCGCGACATCAACGGCAAGTAGTGTATCGAATCGGTAGGCTTCCTGGCACCGATAGACTTTCCTCTACCACTGCCCTTGTAGCGATCGGCACCACAAAATCTGTAGGTGTCTTCATCCTTGTCGTCTTTGTAGTACAACATGCACCCGTTGTGACATGTATCAATTTTTTCGTATCCCATCCAGAGCGATCTCACCATACTCTTAGACCGGTAGAAGTCTTTAGGCAACTTAGCACCCTCAGGCAATATTTCTATAAGCAACTCCATAAGACGGTTGTAGCAATCTTGCGACATGTTAAAATCGGACTTGTTGCTCAACAATCTTGTAACCACCTCCAAAGGTGAATGATCCTCACAACCAGGGTATAATGGAGTCCTTGTATTCTCCAGCATCTCCATGAACTGTGTAGCATCGGCGTTCGGTGCCTCCTCAGGTGCATCATGATCGTCTGGATCGAAACTAGGCCCCGCCGCGTCAAAAATCATGTTCACCAACCCATCGTCATAAGCAGCGTTGTTGTGGACATCCACATAAGGATCATACTCCGATGCTAAAGACACAAGTTCTCCGTGCACGTTCCAGTGATAGTAATTCGGCGTAAAACCCTTCGAGTATAAATGATATGTGACGTCTACTTCTGGATGATGTTTTAAGTTACGACATCTCACACATGGACACTTAATTTTGGTACCATCCATGTACTGAGGGAACGCCTTGGCAAACTGCAGGAACTGTTGTACACCCTCTATGAATTCATACTGCATACCGCTCATATCATCAGGATGACGATTGTACATCCACGAACGATTCCGTAAGTAATAGTTCATATCCATATCCAATTAAGGATAATTCTGTAAGATAGATACATGCACATTGTAGTCAGTGAATGAATGTTAAGGCAGTTTAGATATGGGTGCATAATTTAGATAGAAGTCAGTAGAGAGTGATAGTTTAGAGAAAACTAAGATTATTGGTGACATTTCACTCATTGATACTTCTTCACTATTACTCACAAATGAATTGGCCGTCTCAGCTTGAAAATTTAATATTGTTTTGACAATCATTCAGCAAGTTGAGCTTCGGTTACGTAAGTCGTGTTTTGAATATGCAAATCTTTGCAGAAAATTTAAGTCATATTTTGACTGTACATTCTATATCATCATAGAGACGAGTGCCAAGCTGAATCCTATTCCAATGTTAAGGAACAATGCTACACTAGGGGTCTATTCACCACCACAAATACTTTTAAGTTGCTTTCGTCTTTCGAGAATTTCAACATCTATCACAATATTATTATTTTCCTGTCGAGGTATAATTGTACTTGTAGGAGTACACGACACCAACTGTCTAATATCGACCCTTTGGGTCTATAAGAGTTACTTCACTCAGTTTGTCAAAAAAAGTAAAACTTTTTAAATTAATATCCAATATCGACCCTTTGGCCTGTGCTTGAGCAGTATCCTAACTCAAACTATCTATCCTAACTAATAAATTAATATCCTACTTTAATATCTACTAACTCTCATATTCTTTCTAACATAAACTAATATCATAATCTAAACTAACCCTTTAACTGAAACTAATATCTAAACAATGCTAATCATGAACTAACACCCTAACCTGGAAGTCCACACTGCTCAAGCACAGGGCAAAGGCCAAGTTATAAGGCAAAATATAGGCAACTGCCTGTAGCTACAAGGCAAGACCAAATGTTGACGGTATATATACCGTCAACATTTAAAAAGTTTACCTATCTTGACAAAATGAGTGAAGTAAATCTTATAGACCGAAAGGATACTCTATACACTCTATGTAATACGATATACCAATCATACCTACACTTCTAGGATACTCTATACACTGTAGGTACTAGGATATTCCTTAGTATATTAGATATCAAAATCACTTAGTATGACACAAATATGAGTGTGCATTTCATATAAGAATCTAAACATAAACTACATTCTTGGAAATAATATCAATCATGTTAGCAGACCACCTATTCATGCAACTATCTCAAACTGACAATTATTTTGAGTAACCTCTTTCATTTCTATCGATACATGCCAAAAATACTCTTTACCACATATAAAATAACACTAATATTTAGACTGTGTCGGCACATCAGGACGAGGGAGATATCCATGGTCTAGGTGTCACGAAACTTCCACGGGAAAACTGCAGCATATATATATATATTAAAATATATATATATATATATTTTTTTTGCGACTATCTACTGATCATATTCTTTGCGACTATTAAAATATATATATATATATATATATATATATATATATATATATATATATATATAAAGCTTCAAAGCAGCAATAGTCGCAAAGAATATGATCAGTAGATAGTCAAGCTCACTTGAATAAAAAGCAACTGAAGCTCACTAGGTAGTTATTCGAAAGCACAGCTTCAATGTCCTGCGGAGAGGTAGGTAGAGTGAAGGTGAGAGTACAGTAGTACTATGAGAAGCAGGAGAGAGAGAGAGAGAGAGTGAGTGAGAGTGAGAGCGAGATTGAGAGTGAGAGAGTGAGGAAGCACAAAGTACTCTGACTTAAATAGAGGGGAATAGTACCATAACTGCTCCAAACCAAACCTAGGACAGTCTCAAACCACTGCTATTCCGTGGTCCGGACTCACGGCGTGACAGTGACAGTAACAATAACTCGTATCAGTAGTGTCATGACACATTACTCTTTTCATTCTTTCAATATCATCACTATTAGGCCCCGTTTGGTTAGCGGAATCAAGATATTGGAAATGAAAAGTCATTCATTTTCAATGTTTGGATGTCAAAGGAATGTAGGAGGAAAGGAAAGTGGTTCCCTCCACCAATTCAATGATTCACTTTTTCTTCCAATTTCTTTGGTATTTCCAGACACTGGAAAGAAAAATTGATGAAATTGTAATTTTTCAAAGGAAACGAATTAAGAATAAGAAATAGATTCCCTTCCATTCCCTTTCCGCGAACCATTTAAAGGAAACTATTCCTGAATAGAACAATCTAACTTCATGAGTCGTTTCTATTCTAGTGTATCATAGCACTATCAGTAAAGAGTTGAAACTTAGAGCAGTGCAACATGGACTGTGGTTTCCTCCACCAATTCAATGATTCACTTTTTTTTTCCAATTTCTTTGGTATTTCCAGACACTGGAAAGAAAAATTGATGAAATTGTAATTTTTCAAAGGAAACGAATTAAGAATAAGAAATAGATTTCCTTCCATTCCCTTTCCGCGAACCATTTAAAGGAAACTATTCCTGAATAGAACAATCTAACTTCATGAGTCGTTTCTATTCTAGTGTATCATAGCACTATCAGTAAAGAGTTGAAACTTAGAGCAGTGCAACATGGACTGTAATCCTGGCCCGTACGCTAGATGTCGAACCGTTATTGGAGGGGGGTTTGGGGTAGGGTGGGGGGCGGTAGGATGGGGGTGGTTGGGGTTGCGGGCACAGCCGCGGTCCCAAGTTTTCCCGAGACTGAATAATTTTTCCAGCACTAGATAGTAGTTGCTTAACCAGTAAGTAAAAGGGTCTCTAGAGTCGTCCCAGATAAAATGCCCAGGAAAATGGTGGATGAGTGCAGATGGTTTGCTTGTGCATGCCTTCTCGAGAGCCAATCCAATGGAATTTTTTTTCAGCTAACATTGAATTTCTGGGAAGTGTTGATGCCATTTATATTTTCTAAAATAATCTGTCTATAGCCGTCTCAACAACTGATAGCTATGGCACTCGTCTAAAAATACAGTCTAAATTATTGTGTTGTGTCAGGGTGTTGTATCGTGTCTGTGTCAGCACATCAGGAGGAGGGAGATAGGGTTAGGGTTTACCTGCCTTGGTCGAAATCGGGTCGGGGTCGGGGCTGGAGCAGCGACAGAGGGGACTGGTCGGGTCGGCGTCGACGAGGAGACTCGACGGTGGAGGAGCGGCGGAGGGTCGCTGTAGGTCCTAAAAAATCAAGTGGCAGACATCAATAAAGTCAAAAAATCAAGAAATACAACTCTCAGATGACTTGCGCAGACAACAGATTGTGCACCATTCAGATTGCGCAGGATAGATTGCGCACACTGCCAAGCGCGCAGGCTGACGTGGCAAATCACTATCATTACCTGACACAAATCAAATCTTCTGACAACTGACTGTGTGGAGAACGAGGCAGCCATTCGTTTAATCGTACAGCACGGCGCTCGAGGACAGCTGGCAGCGCAATCCATGTTGGCGTAATCTATGTTGGCACAATCCATTTCCTGCGCAATTCAAGTTGGCGTAATCCAAAGCTTGCATAATTCAATGTACGCGTTCTATCAGTACAAATGATAAAGTACACATGATATTCATGCCATCAATTGCTCATTTCGTGGCAACTGCCTATACATGATCATACGCATGTCAATCAAATGATGCCATGTGTCCAAGACAGTTAACCCATAATCTAGCAACTGCCTGCGCAGTCCATTACTGTGCAATCCATCATGCGCAGTCCAGAATAACTAAAAGTTAGTTATTTCTCAGAATTCTATAAATAGAGTTTCAAGTCTCCATTCAAGGAGAGCACGAATCAATAATCAGAGATCAGAGAGTTCAGGAGTTCTTGCCCAAGTGCTGTTGCATTCTTCCGAGGCTTTTGCCTTCAACTTTCGAGACTTTTTGCCTTCAATTCCATAGTTGTTTTCAACTTCAGAGGCTTCGTCTTCAGAGTTCACATCGTCCAAGGGATAAAGCAATCGTCATCTAGATTGGATTCCTAAAGTTGTACTTTCCCAGAATTCAAATTGTGATCTTTTACAAAGTTTGTATCAATAAAGTTCTTCAACATTTGTTTTTGCAAACAAAATGGCGACTCTGTTGGGGACGACTTTCTCCTCCGATGAGGAAGTGACAACTCAATGTGACGTAGCGTCTATCGGAAAGACGCAGAAGACACTGGTTGTGAAGATCAACCAGACAGCCTACGAGTCCATGATCAACTCCAAAACCACTTCTCGCACTGCAACCACTGCTGCCACAAGCAAAGTGCGCCCAGTGTGGGTCTCAAAGACTGATGTGCATTCTGTTAATGCTGCCAGCAAGTCTTCTGCGTAATGTGCCAGCAAGACTGCTGCGCAATCTAAAGCTCCTGTCATCAAGTCAGCAGCACAATCTGTCTCTGCTACTGCTGCACAATCTGCTATGGCCAGTACACCAAAGACTTCATATGCTGCCATGGCTAAGTATAAAACTCCTATGCCCCTGGCGCAATTGTCTGCCAATCTTCCTGTGCAAACTAACACTCCAGCAACCAGAGTGCACCCTAAGCATTCTGTGGCAAGAACTCCTGATGCACAAACCACAGTCTCTGTGGCCAAAACCAGTGTACCATCAACCTATACGCAAAGCATGCCTGCGCAATCCAACAGCCTTTTGGCTAAACTCTCTTCTTCTCACAATAAAGGGAGAGATTCTATTCCTCCTTTCAAACATTCTATTGCTCCTGCACAATCCACTGGGGGTAGTCCTTTGGCTATTCCTCTTTCTCTTCAAACAAAGGGAAAGGCCCGTTGGCCTTTTCTCAAACTTCCTTGTCCCATGACTTGGAAGATAACAGAGGGAAATGCTCTTTAGCTAACCCTTCATCACAAAACAAAAGAAAATGCCCTTTGGTCTTTTCTCAATCTTCTTCGGTTTTTACTGAAGAAGAGCAATCTGAACGTGCCTCGGCATCAATCAGTATTAGAACTTTTTCAAACAAGGATTTTTCTTTCCTTTATAATAAGAGAACTTGTACTGACCAAAGAGGTATTCTGCCTACCCCGGTAGCAAAATTCCAGGACCTCCCGACTCTCAAGATTTCCCGTTCCAGACAGGGAAAATTGCTGGTGTCTCAAACAGAGACCCCTGGGGGTGAATTTGCTGATCTTCGAACTTATCTCAACAGACGCACTTCGGTAAAATACAAACAGCCAATGCCGAAGACCAAACATCATCAAAAATAAATCTCCAGGGTCAAAAATCCTGACACTTATGCCAATGAAGTAAGCACTTCCCTGTATACTCAAGGGACTAAATATTTGAAGAATCGGAATCATGTTCCGAATATTATCAAAGAACAGATCCCTCTGAGTTTTCCTCGTCCTGTTGTTGTTCCTGATCTCCGAGAACATCTTAGACAAAAGAGGGATACTATCTCGACATCTTCAGTTCAACCATCTGATCATTATTGCAACCACAAAGTCATCATTCAATGTTGTTGTTAAACAACAAAACGATCTGTCTTCGATCGTCTGACTTTTGCTAAATCTGAACCTATGTCAGAGGAAGACGAAGTCTTGTATGCTTCTGTCAATATGACTTCCCGAGACACTGGGGGTAGAAGATGCTCTAAGCATTGCAAGCCTCGCAAGCCAAGCCAGCGGTATTTAGAATTACTCCAAGAATCTTCTGAAGGAGTATTTCGATATACCCGTTCTCGAAGCCGAGATACAATCGGTCAAAGGAATCTTCCTCAAAACCCTTCAGGTTATCTTCCTACTTCTCAGTCAGGAGATGACTCTTTCTCTGACTATGATGCATATAGCGAAAGCTCTGAACAGACAGTGTCTTCCACTGTACCAAGAGAAGTGACAGCTTATGTTGTCACTGATGATCCAGATGCTTCAACTTCTATAAATCAGGAACAGCGAATCGCTGCACTTGAAGAAAAACTAAAAACCATGGCTGAAATGGTTGCTAGTATGCATTCCATCATTGTAGCACAGCATGTTACACCACCAACTGCACCTACTACGAGTCCAGAGATCATAGCATCTTCAGTACCTGTCAATACTGGACTGGGAGTAGTGTCTCCTCAAATGCCTCCTGTACAAGTACAAGTTCAAACTACACCTAGTCAGTCAGGAGCTGGGGGTAGTGCTTACAATGATGTTCCTTCTCCTACTACTCTAACTCAACCTGCTCCTTCTTTGTCATCAGAAGATGCCAATAAAGCTGTCAAACTCTTGCGAACCCAGTTCGAAGCTTTCAAAGAGAAAGACAACTTACAAAGGTTAGGAATCAAGCAGCCCTATCCAGTTAAATGGAAGGAAGTCCCGTTCCTACCGAAGTACAAGATCCCAACAATCTCTTTGTTCGATGGCAGTACTTCTCTTAGCCAATTCATCAATTATTTTGAGGTAATGACCGTTCAACTCCAGCCAAATGACGCTCTTCTTACCAGAGTGTTCGTCGGTTGTTTAGCCGACGTAGCATATGACTGGTACAGAAGTTTGCCCGATGGTTGTATCACTTCCTTTTCAGGTCTCAAACAAATCTTTCTAGAACGATTCTATGAAGGATTTAACGACATAACTATGTCGGCTCTCAACAAAATCAAACAGAAACACAATGAAACTGCTGAGAGCTTTATTGAACGGTTCTGCCGTGAAGCTTTAAAAATGCCTCCCGGAACTCCAGCTGCTGTCACTATTAATACTTGTAAGGCAAATCTTTTGCCTATTATCAGTATGTGGATGGGATCTACTCAATTCCAAGATTGGCCTTCGTTCATCGTCAACGCCAAAGCTGCTGAAGTGAGTACCGAAAAGTTCAAACAATTGGGGGTACAGATGTCTAACCCTGATCGAGATGAACATCAGACATCAGGTGGTGGCAACCGTCAGAACAATCACAAAGCAAAAGAGACTTTGAATATCAATTTGAATAAGAATAAAGAATCTCTGGCTGTCAATGTGGCTCCGCCTACTTCCACTCCAAATTCTTCTGCACCTCCACCGAGGGAACCTCGTCCGAAAGTCGAATATTCCTTCGACGAGAATGATACTGCAAGCATCTTTGAATGTTTACTTAAAAACAACAAAATTCAGCTCCCAGACCCAAAGAAACCTGATGAAGTCGGTAAGACAGATCATCCTAAATATTGTGTCTACCACAGGTTCATTGGACATGCTACTCGAGCATGCTATGTGCTCAAAGGCAAGATTCAAGAACTTGTCAATATTGGTGTCGTCACTCTGCAGCAAGATGAGAAGACTGTTACTGCGAACATGGTTTCCGCCCAGTTTGGTGACTTTCCTCCACAGATGGTACAGTACGATGTCATTTCAATTCCCAAAGATACTCTTGAGATTAAGAATCTCCTACTTCCACCAAATGAAGGTCTTGTTCCCTTGTCTCTTGACAACGGTGAAATTATGTGGATCCATCCTGATCTTGTTCCGGAATTTGAGGAATCCTCTTCTTCCAAGAAGAAAGCTCGTTCTAAAGGCAAAACAAAGACTTGCAACATTGTGTCTTTTGATCCCATAGTTGACGAGGAGATTCTGTTAGGTACCAGATCAGGGAAAGCCTATTTGAAAGATCATTCTGAAGGTCAAGAGGATCCTGCCTCTTCTTCTGAACCTGCCCCAGCACAGCCTGCTTCCACTTAAGAGATTCCTTCTACATCTTCACCAGTTGTAGTACCTATTCCTCCCAAGCCAATGACGGCTAACAAAGGCAAGCAACAAGTCCGCTTTGATAAACCCCTGAAGAAGTCATCTCCTACAGGACTTGAAAAGCCTTATAACTTTGATATATTGGCCCAATTAGCCAATACACCGACTAGAATATCAATTTTCGAGCTCTTACGCCTTTCTAAAGCGACTCGAGAAACTCTGAGTGAAGCTCTGATGCAGGCTGAAACTTGCTTAACTCTCCTCAAAAAGCCAGAATCAGTACCAGTCTCTTGCAGTCACTGTCATAGTGCACTGGAGTTGATTCCAAACATCACTTTCACTCAAGATGATATGCTACTGGAGGATAATAGACATGATCATCCTCTCTATTATACAGGGTATGTCGATTCGATGAAAGTTGATCGTATCCTGATAGATCCAGGGTCTGCACTTAGTATCATGCCAAAGACAATGCTAGACGCGTTGAAGATACCAGTGCGTAGTCTTTCAAGCACAATCACTACTATCTTAGGATTCAACCAAGGAAGAAGTGAACCTTTGGGCAAGATCCGCCTAAAACTCCAAATAGGCAATCTTCGCACAAAGGTGACCTTTTATATCATTCATAATCATGGTTGTTCTTACAATGCTCTTCTGGAAAGACCTTTCCTCCATGAACATAGTATTGTTCCATCAACTCTTTATCAATGCTTTAAATATGTTGATGACAAAGGACAAGTTCACAAGGAAGTTGCAGACCTTTATCCTTTCAAAGGCGTTGAAGCTTATTGCAACGATGCTCGTATGTACAAGGAGGAATTTATGAAAGTGGTATTGGCCATAGATACTGAAGAAGACCAAAAAGCAGTGCCCAATGATACTCTCATCATACCTGTCAAAGGGCATGTTTCTGATCCTCAGTCTTCTAAACCACTGGCTATTCACTTGCCAGTTCAGAAAAAATCAGTTGATGCTGATCAAAATCAAAGGGAGCTCACCTCTTCTGAGCCACATGTTATCGATTTACGTCGTAACAAGGACAAAAAGCAGCTCACTTCTTCTGAGCCTCTTGTTGTTGATTTAACTCGCAACAAAGAGAAAATGGAGCTCACCTCCTCTGAGCCGCTTGTCATCGACCTCCGTTGTAACAAGTCTCTTCCACGTTCTTCTTCTCCCCCTCTTGTAATCAATCTGACCAAGCCTGCTAAGGCTAAAGGTCCTGCTGTAAATACAGGTGTACAAATTAATGAAAAAGCATCTACTTTCCAGTATACTGATGTTATTTATCATACTAAATGCTATTTAGATATGTTAGATAGCTTTAAATCATTTACAATGGGAGTTGTACAATCTCTTCAAACAGAAGTCTCATTTGAAGATCCAGATGACTCTTACCGTATTGTCCCTGCTCGAAAGAAAGGCGAAAGTCCAATACTTTTTAGTAAAGGACCAGAACAACAATTCAGCTATACGGATGATAGCAAGCTTAACGATACAGGACATTTACAACTCCGTCGTTATAGTCAACAATCAAAAGATATCATCCGTAAGATGGGTTATGACTTTAAAAATGGCCTCAACTACGGTAAGGATAGACGAACTCCCATTCGTACAACTGTTCTAAAAAGAAAATCTGATATATACTATAGCAAGACCAAAAGAGGTCTCGGATATGCTTCTCCTCCGATGTTATCTCCAGCAGTTTCTGACTCTGATAGTGAAGAACGTTCTAACTCTTTTGATTCCAGATCATGGGATTCTGACACTAGCATTGGTAAAGTCCATCGTGTAATCGTATCTTCTAATATGGTATCCGCTGAACTTCCGAAAGGTTATGATGAGGATGTTGAAGAAAATCCTAAAACAGACCCTTGGGCTCAACAGATGGATAATCAGTGGGTACTCCGATTTGAACAAAGAGAACCTCCTACTGAAGATCAACTAGTTCAAGTTAATGTAGGAGAAAGTGAGTCAACTCGTCCAATCTTTATTAGCAAGAATCTTCCAGAAGCAGATAAGCAAGAGTTGATTCTTCTTATTAAAGAATACATTGACGTCTTCGCTTGGAGTTACGAAGACATGCCAGGTTTAGATCCCAAAATTGCTACTCACAAACTGAACATTTTGCCTAATACTAAACCAGTCAAACAGCAGCAAAGGTGATTCAAGCCTAAAATGATGGATGTCCTGAAGAAAACTGGCAAAGTTCGCGTCTGCATCGACTTTCGGGATCTTAATGATGTATGTCCGAAAGATGAATTTCCTTTCCATATCACGGACGTTATGATTGACAATACCTGTGGGTTCGAGCGAATATCTTTTATTGATGGATTCTCTGGATACAATCAGATCAAGATGAATCCCGAAGATGAAAAACACACATCTTTCTGTACTCCTCGGGGAGTCCATTGCTACACAGTGATGCCATTTGGTCTCAAGAATGCTGGTGCAACTTACCAACGAGCTATGAGTACCATTTTTAGAGAACATCTTCGTAAAATAGTCGAATGTTATATTGATGATATCGCTGTTAAAAGTCGTCTGAAAGAAGATCATATCCAAGATTTGAGAACAATCTTCAATCTCATGCGTCAACATCAGCTCAAGATGAATCCCACCAAGTCATTCTTGGGTGTCTCTAGTGGTAAGTTTCTCGGCTTCGTTATTACCTCTAAGGGTATACACGTTGATCCCGAGAAGATCAAAGCCATTCAAGAGATGCGTCCTCCACGCAACCTAAAAGAGCTACGAGGATTCCAAGGACGACTTGCGTACATCAGGAGATTCATTTCAAACTTGTCTGGACGCTGCAGATCGTTTACTCAGCTAATGAAGAAGGGTGTATCTTTTATTTAGACTGAAGAATATCAACAAGCACTCGACGACATCAAAAGATATCTTATGAACCCACCAGTTTTGGTGCCACCAATCTCAGGCATTCTATTTTTAATGTACGTCCGTGCTATGGATTATTGATTGGGTGCTTTACTCACCCAAAAGAATAAAGAAGGTCATGAACAGGCCATCTATTATCTAAGTCGTACTATGATTGGTGCTGAACACCGTTATAGTTCGGTTGAAAAAGAATGTCTAGCCCTTATGTTCGCTGTTCAAAAGATAAGACATTACATCATTGGTCAAACCATTCATGTTATATCTCGAGTCAATCCTCTTCGGGTATTGATGAAGAAGCCTAGCACACTCAACTCTCGGCTTGCTACATGGGCCATTCTTCTAGCCCAATATGACATGGTGTATGTTCCTCAAAAATTTGTCAAAGGTCAAGTACTGGCGAATTTCTTGGCGGCCCATCCTGTACCAGAAACATCCAAGCTTTATGATGAAATTCCAGACGAGACGTTGGAAGTCAACTTCATCTCTGAAGAATTTCCAACCTGGCGTCTATTCTTTGACGGAGCATCCAGAATTGGACCCAATGGTGCTATTGTAGCAGGAGTTGGAGTTGTTCTCGTTTCCCCAGAAGGATCAACTATCCAAAGAGCTTATTCTTTAGATGAATCATGTTCTAACAATGTAGCAGAGTACAATGCTCTACTCATCAGCCTTCAGTTAGCCAAGCAATTGATCATTGAATATCTCGAAGTTTATGGTAATTCTAAGCTGGTTGTCAACCAGGTTAGAGAAACTTATGAAGTCCGTCATCAAGATCTGGTACCTTACTTTGAAGCAGCGATCAACATGGCTACATCATTCAAAGCTTTCTTTATTGAGTATGTACGCCGAGCTTGCAATACTGAAGCAGATGCCTTAGCTAATCTTGCAGCAGTCTTAGCTGTTCCCATCAGAAGACAACAAGTGGTGGTTATCTTAATCGAGAATCGTTTTGTGTTGAAAACAATCGTAACATTGAGTTCAGTAATTTTGCTGAAATTAATGTTGTTAATAAAGATTGGAGAACTCCTTTCATCGACTTCGTGGTTCATGACATACTCCCCGAAGATCCTAAGGAAGCTACAAGTATTCGACGACGATCTTTACGGTTCTACTACAACCAAATCACCAAGACTCTCTATCGGCGGACTTATGACGGTCTCCTTCTACGCTGTCTAGCTGGTGATGAAGCAAAGCAAGTACTGCGTGAAGCTCACGACGGTGTCTGTGGAGCACATCAACCCAGTCCTAAGCTATAGGATCGTATTCGAAAAATGGGTTACTACTGGCCCTCTATGGTATCAGATGCCATCGAATATGTAAGGAAATGTCGAGCCTGTGAAATTCATGCAGACTTCATTCATCAACCTTCTGAATTTTTACATTCGACAGCTACTTCTTGGTCTTTCGAAGCTTGGGGCATGGATGTCATAGGTCCTATTAATTCCCCTTCTTCTAGAGGACATCGGTTCATTTTAGCAATAACAGACTACTTCTCTAAGTAGGCTGAAGCTATACCCTTGGTTGAAGTCAAGACCAGTAGCATTATCAACTTCATCAAACACCATGTCATTTATCGATTTGGTATCCCTCGACAAATTATTCATGACAACGGACCACAATTTATCAGCCAGAAATTCACCAGATTCTGTGATGATCACCGGATTGACAATGTCGCCTCGACTGCTTACAATCCTGTCGCTAATGGTTTAGCTGAAGCTTTTAACAAAACTATTATCAAGCTTATCAAAAAGTTTGTATCCACTAACAAATGGAATTGGAGTAAAAAGCTTGGCAAGTGTCTATGGGCCTACCGAACTACGGTCCGTAACCCTACAGGTTTTACACCTTTCTCTTTGGTATATGGCTGTGAAGCTGTTCTTCCTCTAGAACTTCAAATTCCTTCTTTAAGGATCGCCATTGCTAATGAGCTCACTACAGAGAATAATGACCTTCTTCGACTTCAAGAATTGGAGGCACTTGATGAAAAGCGATTAATGGCTCAACAACATATTGAGTTATACCAAGCTCACATTTCTAAGACTTTCAACCGTAAAGTGAAGGTCAGAGCCTTTCAGCAAGAAGAACTTGGCTTAACGGTCAGACGTCCTATGACTATGACTTATATGAGCAAAGGCAAATTCGACACAAAGTGGGAAGGTCCCTATGTCGTAAGCAAAGTCTTCTCAAATGGAGCTTATCAACTCTCAGAATTGGATGGACGAATTGCAATGATGCCTATTAATGGCAAATTCCTTAAAAAGTACTATGTGTAAATGTAAATACTTGTAAATCATCAGACAAGTTCATGTTCATAAATAAAATTTTATTTCAACATGAATGATAATACATGATATTAAGGAAGGTCACTATCATCCTTCTCAACATCTGGATGCGGACCACTACCGTGCTTTTCAAAAACACGGTCAGCAAAAGAACCGAGAACCTCATTACTGGAATCCACGAGGAACTTGCAGGCAGCCATCCTCATGGCTTCTTCTTCTTCAGTCCTTCCTGGTTCAAGCAGAAAGTCCAGAATGTCTCGCGGTGGCTTGGGTGCAGACGAACCTTCGCCTACTTCTACTTTCTTTGGCTGAATTGGATCGACAGGATGTTCTTCAACGCCTTCTTCAAACTTCAGGGCGAGTTCAGTCTTCTTGAGTGCATCTCCAGACGACATTTTTATGTTGAAAAGTGAAAGTGCTCATTCCTGTCAGATTTATGTTCTATTTATATGCAGAGATTTCTCAAACAACGAAGCGACACATTCACCCGACGGTTCATCCGTTCATTCATTATCACCCGATGGTTCGCCCGTTCATTCATTATCACCTGACAGTTCATCCGTTCATTTAATTCTCTTGACGGTTCATCCGTTCATTTAATTCACTTGATGGTCCGTCCGTTCATTACATTCATCCGATGGTTCATCCATTCACATTCATAAGACGGTTCGTTCGCTCATTCATCATCATTTGACGGTTCATCCATTCGTTATTTTTTATTTTGACGGTTTGTCCGTTTATTCCATCATTTGACGGTTTTTTCCGTTCATCTCACATCCACATTAGCAATTTATTGTTTCGATTAAGTTGTCAATTGAAATAATAATATTCAGTATATTCTGCCATGTCCATATTACCTCTGAGCAGATATAACGAATATAATTATTTTCTACAAAATTATCATAAAATATATCATGTTTTGTACCTCTGAATATATTTTCTATCTCTATTATTTATATCTGAACAAGATATGCAACAAATAATGGAGCCACAGCAAAAATGTCTTTTATTGATTGAAATATAAGACATTACAAAAAAAACACACATACTTCAAAAGACATAAAGTACAAAATGTTCCATTTAAGATGGAGGTATCATCAGATTGTCAATCTGCTGCTTCAGAGTCTGCAGCCGTTCATCGCGAGTAGACATCACCCTCCTTCTCGCTTCTTCCATTCCAGTTTTTTCATTGAAAATGGGCATGGACACTGTCCGACGTGTAATCTCAGCACCATGAGTCGCCTCGTACTCTTCCTTCTCATGAGTCAAAGCCTGGAATTGTTCGATGGCAACTTGATGATCAGCAATTTCATCTTCTAACTCCTTCTGGAGACGAGCGATTTCTGCCCTCAGCTCATTAGCTCTCTTCTCTTTCCTCTCAGTCATCAAAGTTACTGATTCCAGTTTAGAGTTATATTCAGCGGATTTTATAGAATAAGCTTCCAAGAGATTCTGAAGGTTCACCCTTTCAATATCAGCTGCCAGGGCCATTTGTTCAAATTCGGCCTGCACTAGGGATTCTACTTCCTCTTTGTTGAGTGCTTTATAATTCTTTATAGAAATTTCTAACTCATCCAGTATATGCTTGAGGAGAGTAGCCTGAGCTTCGTCACCATGCTCCCTTACAGCCCTCACCAAGAGAGAAGTCGAATTTCTAACCATAAAAAAATCAGCACCCTCTTTGTCCATCATTTTGTTGACTAGGGGTCTCAAGGATTCAAAGAAGCATCTGGTGAACGATTGGACGACTTGCTGATTAATTGCCAGAGTGCCAGGAGTTGCAGCTACTCCTGTTGAAGACGAGGTAGCAGGATCTCGTATCTGAATAGCAGGTTCTTTAAATAAAGGAGCCAAAGTGGAGCTAGTCGCCCCTCCTGGTTGTTCCTCTACAAAAATAAATTTTTTATTTTGCTAGTCATTTGCTAAATAACCAAGAAGATCAAATGAAGACAGTATTACCTTGGTTCGATCCAGCAATGAGCTTATCCCCTGCAGGAGTAGACTCTGGCTGAGCAGAAGTAGCTTCAGCTATAACAGCTTGGCTACTACCCGCTTCAGAACCACAGGACAAATGATGACTGCTACTAACAACCACCGTCGTTATGGGCACTATGTCCGTGCACGTCGGAGGTGCTAGAGGAGTCTCATGATCTACAGGAAATACAAATAAAGACGTTAGCTATCAATTCATTCAAGAGGAGATTGCTAATTTCATTTTATACCTTGAGGATCATTGGCGGGAGTTTCTTCCAGGGCTTCTTCATCTATTGCTTTTTCTGGAACCTCAACATCCTTTTCAGGATTTAAGGTATCGGTAGCATTCTCTGGAACCTCAACATCCTTTTCAGGATTTAAGGTATCAGCAGCATTCTCTGGGACTTCAATATCCTCCTCAGGATTTAAAACATCATTGACAGCATTAGGAGATGTGTGCACTTCATCATCTTCTTCAAGATCTTGCATGTAGTCATCAATCTCAAACGAAGAGCTCTTCTTATCCTCGTCTTCTTCTGGTGCATTCCCGCTGGTAGTTGCGGCATGGTCACCATAGTCATCCAGAGGGCTGTAGCTGCAATCTTCTAAAGCCGCAATTACTTCACGATCTTCCTCTTCGCGAAGGGTTCTAGGAGTAGGCGGAAGTTCAACAATTTCTGCAGCAGGTAGAAGAGAGTGTACAACATTCTGCTCTTCCCTTACTTCCTCTACAGTACTTCCTCTAGGCTCTTCGGCCTCAGTTCCCGGAGCAAGATCTGTCCTTTGCTCGATTTCCTCTCTATGCTCAGGACTAGGAGTTTTATTCCTAGGTTCTGAAATAGGAGTAGGAGATGGCATGGTTAATCCAGCCACAGCATCTATTACTACTGAAGACGGGGCTCGATTCCTTCTGTGGGCTAGCTTCTTTCTTTTCAATGGCCTCTCAGGGCTCTCTATATTGATAGTTTCAACTTGTTTCTGGATAGAGGTTGGTGTTGTAGCCTCTTCTTGTTGAGTTGACCCGGCCAGTTGCCGAGACTGAGATCGAGTAGTGATCTTTTCAGAAGAGTGATCTAAGATCAATTTCTTCTTTGTTGCTGGAACAGGAGGATCCTCTCTTCTCCTCCTTTTTGCTGGAGATTTGCCCACTTTCAAAGAGATACGTAGTGGCGCATTAACTTCTTGAGGGAACATAACATCCCTTGAGGCTTCCAAAGGTGCATCTTCTGGCTCATGTACCTCCTCATTTCCTATGAGCGACATGACAACTCCACCTTTCTTCAATCTTGTTGAGGATGCAAAGCTATCTGTGAGGTTAAAATTCTCGACAAAGGTATTTGAAGATGTATAAAAAACTTTGTATGTAAACAGCATTCGAGGGCCATGATTGCAGTTTACAGGCATCGAGAACGTTCATTTCGTATCTTGAGCATTATAGTAAGCCCAGGCCCGGGCCCCATCTATCAAATAACCTTTTTCCTGAAGACATGTAATGGCATTCCCCACATGGAATTGGTCATAGCCGAACTGTCGAGCGAATCGACTGGGAAGATATGGCTCTAAATAACATTCATCTTCGAACCGGTATACTAAGTGAGAAGGTCGAATTGTCTTCAACCATTCAAAAGCTACACGGCTCAGAGGATGCATCTGCGAGTCCATCATATTTGTTCGCATTTATTCGTAACCAGCAGGAGGCTTGGTACAATAAAAGTTCCATCCCTTGCTCAAGTTTAAAGCATATCTGCAGTCTGTTAGGGCAGTGAATTTCCACTTACCGTTGGAATATCTTCGTAAAAAGCTGCCATCTACCGGACCCATGCCGGGTTCCATCAAAGTGGGATGGTGAAGGAGTAACCACCCAAACAGATATGTGTATGGTAATTCCAACCGAGGGAATTCTTTTTCACCCTTGGATTTTAGCATCAGATCGACGTAGAGACGAAGACCAGCATTCAGCTTACAGGTCATGGCTGACAGAAGATCCATCTTATAGCCAAAGACTAATCTGACGGCCGCAAATAGAACACCACGGTGGAAGCGGTCTACTGTACTGGATCCCGAAACTACAAATCGACGAAGCCAATGTGTCAGGAACCCTGCTAATTGGGCTTCTTTCGACATCGATCTGTATCCTACTCTCAAATAACTTTCGAGAGTATCCCCTGTCTTCAAAGGGGGGAATTGATAATCATCCTTCATTTGCTTATCATAATCGCCACTTTCTTCCATCAACTTCATCACTTCTGTGTTACTCAATGGCTTAAAGAAATCTGGATAACATCTATCGTGTTCCTTAGTCTTTGGTTCTTGAATATGATTGAGGAACAGATAGGGTAGCCATTTCGAAGAATAACAAGTGTTTGCTGTAGCACTCTTATAAAACAGGGAACAGATCTTGTAATGGCATAGCAGTTCCTCGAATACTGCTACCATTTCTGTATTTTCCCTCCGGAGTTTGTCCAACTCATCATTGGTTGGAACAAATTCTTCGTAAGGGGCATCTCCCATTGGCAAAAAAAAGATGTACTTCATCTCATGGAGTGCAAATCCAATTTCTCTGCCGGGAGTTATAAAGGTCCCTGTTCTGTAATTATACCTCTCTGCTGAAGCCAGAAACAGGTGAGGGTTCGGAGCAAAACCATAGACAGTAGCATGCACTGCTTGGTACAAGTTGATTTGCTGCAGTTCGCCTTCAAACTTGGTCAGAACCTAATTGGCTATACAGCTCCATCTTTTGAAATCTGGATTCACCAGTCCAGTTAGTCTGATGTCTTGCTCCGGATATCTTCCTTCGACTTTCGTAAATTCATTTGCAAAAATTGGGGTCCTGACGGGCATTAACAATAAAGAATTCTTCGGCGGAATGCAACCTGGCTTCAGTCCTCTCAGCAAAACACTGTACCTTTCAGAAGAACTATAGAACATATCTTTCTTATTCGGACCCTTCTTCACAAAGATTCTTTCCGGACGGGCATCTTGGAACGGAGTAAGGTTCCATTCCATCTTTCTCGGGTAGCTCGCATGAGCATACCGGGACAATGGGAGGCAGCGTGGAATATTTGGTATCGAGAAAGATCTATCCGTCTGATGGACAACTCTTTCTTCCATTCTCGGTCTTGGTTGAGAGCTCTTCTCGAAAGCTTCACCAAACAAGAATAATGGTTTCTTGTGTATAACAGCATCTGCCGTTTCCAGAGGTTGTTTGTTCATTAAATATTGCAGAGTTTCATTGTCTTGGGAAACCAGAATGGCCTGACGGGAGGTCGGCAGATCATACTGAGGATAATGAACATGTGACAAGTCCTCTTTATACTCTGATTCTGAAAGGGTCCCTACGAAGTTTTCATATTCTAGGTCTTCTTTGGTATTTACTGCATCAGACAGAGAAAACAAAAATTTTCAGTATAAGTCAAAGTTAAAGATTCAGTTTGCGCAGAAATTAGATTACGCAAAATCAAATTGTGCAAGCATCAGATTGCGCAAAATCAGTTTGCGCAAACAAATAAACATCAGTTTGCGCTGACAGACTCGCGCAAATCAGCAAGTTGCGCTGACTTTTGTCAGCGCAATTCAACCGATTGTGCAGAGAGTCGTTCTTCATAAAAATGAAAAGTGGACTGATTTGTGCAACCAGAACCCTAAAAAGGGTGGCGCAGTATAATCCTATCTCTAAAAAGAGATAGATTATGCAAGGAACAATGAAATCAAAACTCTAAAAAGAGTTTTTGATTGGATTTTCTACCTGCCATTGCTGGATGAGCGGTTTTATGGTGCGAAGCTCGACGCGCAGCCCTAGTCGATGGTTCGGCGGGGGCCTTGCCCTTTACGGTGGCAGAGGATCGTCGGGGAGCCATCGGGATTGTCGGAGGAGGAAGGGGGAAAAAGTTCAGAAGTTTTTCTCTCAAAAAAGCGCGAAGGAAGCAAGTAAAGAACATTTCGAATGAATTGAGGAACTATTTATAGTTTTTTCAAAGTCGAAACGGCCGCCTTAGATTGCGCCTAAAAATAGGCTAAACCCTCAGATTGCGCAGACAGCTCATTATGTGCGCAAATTGGTTTCATATTCAAAATTCAAAGTATTTCAAAATTTTGAATAAGTTCAACTTTCGAAAACTTTGAAGGGGGTCTTGTAGGTCCTAAAAAATCAAGTGGCACATATCAATAAAGTCAGAAAATCAAGAAATACAACTTTTATATGACTTGCGCAGACAACAGATTGTGCACCATTCAGATTGTGCAGGATAGATTGCGCACACTGCCAAGCGCGCAGGCTGACGTGGCAAATCGCCATCATTACCTGACACAAATCAAATCTTCTGACAACTGACAGCACGAAGAACTAGGCGGCCGTTCGTTTAATCGTGCAGCATGGCGCTCGTGGACAGCTGGCAGCGCAATCCATGTTGGCGCAATCTATGTTGGCGCAATCTATTTCCTACGCAATTCAAGTTGGCACAATCCAAAGCTTGCGCAATTCAATGTGCGCATTCTATCAGTACAAATGATAAAGTACACATGGTATTCATGCCATCAATTGCTCATTTCGTAGCAAATGCCTATGCATGATCATGCGCATGTCAATCAAATAATGCCATGTGTCCAAGACAGTTAACCCATGATCTAGCAACTGCCTGTGCAGTCCATTGCTGCGCAAACCAATTGCTGCGCAATCCATCATGCGCAGTCCAGAATAACTAAAAGTAAGTTATTTCTCAGAATTCTATAAATAGAGTTTCAAGTCTCCATTCATGGAGAACACGAATCAATAATTAGAGATCAGAGAGTTCAGGAGTTCTTGCCCAAGTACTGCTGCATTCTTCCGAGGCTTTTGCCTTCAACTTCCGAGGCTTTTTGCCTTCAATTCCAGAGTTGTTTTCAACTTCAGAGGCTTCGTCTTCAGAGTTCACATCGTCCAAGGGATAAAGCAATCGTCATCTAGATTGGATTCCTAAAGTTGTACCTTCCCAGAATTCAAATTGTAATCTTTTACAAAGTTTGTATCAATAAAGTTCTTCAACATTTGTTTTTGCAAACAGTCGCCGATTGAGGGGGGACGCTGGAGGAACGGAGGTCGCCGCAGGAAAAGGGGTCACCGTGGGGAGGGGGTCGTCGTAGGGAGGGAGAAGCCACGTGGGAGGGGGTGGTTGCCGGTGGGAGAAAGATTTGGGGCTCACGAGCGGGAGAATAAAATTTTGGGTAAAAAAATGAAATCGATCGGGCCAGCAGAACCCTATATGAAACGTTTTAGTGATGTCATTATGTGCCGTCGGTAACCGTCGCTAATATCAGTAATATTATCGACGTTTATCGACGTATCCGCGACGTACTTTTTTTATACAAAATGTAGTCGCAATACGTCGCCGAACGTCGCTAATATTAGTGATTTTAGCGACGTTCACCGATATATCCATGACGTATGTTTTTTATAAAAAAAAGTCGTAAAACGTCGCCGACCGTCGGTATTATTGACGTATTGCGACGTTTATAAAATACGTCGCTAACTCCTTAAAAGGTAGCGACGTTTTACTAAAACGTCGCTAATTGCGTCGCTAATATGACTTATTCTAGTAGTGGCCATTATGAAAGTGTATTCTCTAGAAATGGAAAATCTTAACACAAATGCTTAACCCATAGTAGCTAAAGACATAAGAAATATGATGTATCAATTACATATATTCTTATGTGCTGCACAAACATCATTGGACAACAATAATTCCGAAGAAATATATGTCCAAGAAATGAGCAAAGGAATATCATTAAGATCAATAAAGCTAATTAAGAGCTAAAGATAGTAAGAGACACAATTGCTTTCATAGTGCACCATAGTAAAATATAAAGAAATAGACTAGAAAGTGTGCACTAATTAAGGAGGCAAAATTAACAAGCAAGGTAAAACACAAAATCATGTGATCCTTAAAAGAACTTTCATAAATAGTCATGAGCAAGATACTAATAAACATTTTCTCTCGACATCCTAACTTGAAGAAGTAAAACAAATAAATAATAGAAGTTAGGAATCATTAATATATATACATGAAAAGTTCAAAAATCAAAAAGGCATGTATCTATAAAGTCAACCAAAAAAAGCCAAGAAGACATCATCAAAAGAAGATTTTAAGGAAGAAGCTAATTGATTCAAGAAGAGATGCACAAATTTGGTCAAGAAATCAATAGCTAAAGTATGAAGTAAGCACAAGTATGAATAGATACTCTTCAAAATAATATAAAACTTGAGCTTAACTCATATGCTCACATAAAGATATTTATACAAACATAGATATCAATATAAGAACTACATGAACTACATAGAAATTTAATAAATATAGTCATTTATAAATAAACTTTATTAGGCAAAGACATAATTGATTCTCAAGAGGATAATCAAAATAAAATATGAAAATCGATAATAAATATATTATGTAAGCACAAGGTTAAAATGGAAGTATAAGAAGCTTGTGCTAAACACATATATTCACAAATATCGATTAAGATAAATATGACATATTAAATTCAAATTGGCAAGAAGTAACTATCTCAAAACTTTTAAAGACGGCCGGGGAGTTAAAATTAACTCAAATCAAAACCAACGTCCTATGTACTAGAGTGATATGCATTCTTTACAAATAAAGATTAAGAATAACGAGCATGAATATATAAATGTGTCACACTAATAAAAATGAGTGATAAACTACATAGTGTGAACTAATCATTTAAGCTAAGTAACTAGTCATGCTAGATAAAAGTAATAATAAGAAAATTAACTAAGCATGCTAGTATTATATCTCACATTGATTTATATAATAAGCAACTAAAGGATATCAATGTGAGCTAGTAGCAAGATATCAAGAGAAACATGCTAGATTCTATAAATATAAACCATTTAAAGTGAATTGTTTAGCATGTTACCAAAGTGGCTCTAGTGGCCATACTTGTAATGGTGCAATTGCTTGGAAGATGACCTTTGAGCTTTGCAACCACCAACACGCTCCTCGATGCTATGTTCCGATACAAGTAGCTCCACCTACAAAATTAGACGAAGACTTTGGTATCCAAATAAACTTAGATTTATATTTGTTAGCTTTAGGGTCCCATATACTATTTACTCTAGCATTGGTAGAAAAACTCCTACGAATAGGACAAGTTACACTTATGTGTCCAATGCGAGAGCAATAGAAGCACCTAATACGAGTGTGTGTACATGTATCGGAATGAGCATAATTATGAACATGTGACATACTATAATGATGAATATCTCTAGAGTGAGCATGCATATATTTGGTCTTAAGGATATCATGTTCTAATAGCAAATCATTATGCAAACAAGTAAGAGAATCAAATTTAGCATTTAAAACATAATTCTCTTTTTCAAATAAAGCAATTCTAGAAATAAAATCATTATTTTGTTTCTTTAAAGTGTCAATAGAAGAATCATGTAAATGATTTAGCTCATGTGTTTGCCTCTTAAGATCTTCTATTGATGAGGAAAAAGATTTGATTTTCAAAATTAAAGAATCATTCAAACTCTTTAAAGAAATACAAGATGAGTTTTGAGTGTCACATCTAGATAATAAATCATTGTTTTTATTTTTCAAAAACTCATTTGATTCTTCTAAATGAATGACCTTTTCTGAAAGTTCATCATTTGTAGAATGAAAGTCCTCAAGAATCTCTAAGGATTGTTTAGCCATAGCTTTCCATTTAGAACATTTCTTACATTTAGAAGAAATATGATTGTCCATGCTACTAGAAGTAAAACCCTCTTTATCTGAAGAGGAGGAATACGATGCCATACACAAATAAACAAGGATCTACTATAAGGATGTTAAGCCTAACAATATAGTCCTTGCTCTGATACCAATTGAAGTAATGTGTAGACAACTCTAGAGGGGGTAAAATAGGGTTTGTGTCGATAATATCTAATTAAAAATTTAACTCTATACCTAGTCCAGAAGCAACTACCAACATAATATATAATCTGAGTAGTAATGCAAAAATTTAAGAGAGATCAGAAGTGCGTATGCAAACATAGCGATTTAACCTAGTTTTCCTCATTGAGGACTAGTCCAGGCTCGAGAACTCTCGCTCAGGATTAAAATTGACTATTTATGAAATAGCGTACACACGCGCTTTTAGTCCGAATAGCACACAAACTTCTTTACAAAATACGAGCCTTTATATCGAAGCGCTCGAACACTTCAACTTCACAGAAAGCGAAACTTAGAATTTTCTAAGTGACTTTTCTTTCACTCTTGCACACAACTTCTAGATGATATCGCACTGATCACCTTGGGCTTAGGAGAGTTGTGGCTTAGGAGATATGGAAGAATGAGGCTTGGAGAAGTAGAGCTTAGAAAGCTTGAATATTTGAAGGTAAGAGATGATTTGAAATGAGAAAATTTAAGGCCTGTATATACTAGTCTGGGGAGGCAGACTTCGGCCAGAACTCTATCCCAAGAATTCAAATTTTGAACGTTGGACAGCTTGGGCCAAGCATGTCCTAAAAATTAGGGTACTGAAAATCAGGGGGCAGAGTTCGGCCCGAACTCTGCCTTAGATAGAGTTCTGCCCGAATTTTGTGTTCCCTGGGCCAGAAGCTCTATATGACTAGCATTAGTTTGGTTTGGTTAGGAGTTGGTCTATTTTGGTATGGTAGAGCTTAGAAAAGTATGATTATGGGTTGAGATGATCAGTGCAACTCAACATACATTATTCCCAGACTCAATAATATGAACGATTACATACTCGAGACCAAGCATATTAGCAAAGCCACAACTTTGTAGATGACATCTTATCTCGATTAGGGGATGTTCTGTCTTGAGCTTGATGTGTCGTATTAGATCATATCATATATCTGTTTGTTAATTATAAAAATCTGGTTGATTGTTATCCAGTTTGGATCAACAGGCCCTCTCGTCAATAAGCTTCCCGTTCTTTCGATGGGTGGCCAGGTAGACGGTCACCATGTTGATGTCATCACCCCTCCTTACCTGTTAAAATATATTATTTAGTACTATTTATAAAATTTATCGGACTTGTATTTAAATAATATTTTTGAAATAAAAAAATACCAAATGACAAAAATATTGCGTCATCGGGATCAACCCACCACACCACTTTGATGCCTTCTGCCTAACCGCCTTGGCCTTCTCAGACCTTTCCTAGTAGCAAGGCACGTCGAACCTAGCCTTCACCGCAGTCCACTGATCAGGGGTGATCCAACTTTGGATCGGCTTTCCGACGCGATTACGAGCCTTCTGGTCATTAATAGCATCACGGATCAGCTTGGCGACGATGGCAGGAAACATCCCCTCGATCAACTCGGCCCGGTGCGGTGGATAGAAATATGTTTGCTAGAAGAAGTAATTTAGTTAATTATATAATATATACATAAGATGATTTATATTAAAACCAAATATACTTTTACCTTGAACTGCACAAACCAGAAGGCCTTTCTATCGTCCGGTACATCAGAGTGGTCTATCCAAGGGCTACCATAATTGTACCTCATAAAGTGGCCCAGGCGTCTCTGTACCGACAAGGGCCGATATCAATACAAAGTTAATTATATTCATAAAAAAATAAATTTATTATGAATAAAGAAATAAACGATGTATATGATGATAAACCAAAAAACTTACTTTGTACCGTCGGCCCAGAACTTCGTCCTCGTCTCCTCCGGAGGTGCGCACAGAGGATCTCGCTGATTCTGATCTGGCATCGGCTTAGCCTCCTCCATCTGCTAATCTGTCTCCATCGTTGTCTCAGCAGGAGGAACGCTAGACGAGTGAGGAGTCTCAGGCCTGAAACTACTCGTCCCAGGAGTGCTGCCATGTAACGTCGTGGCAGTCAGAGATATGGCTAGTCAATACACTGGAGTACTCGATGTCGAGGATCCAAAACCAGTAGAAAGTACCGGAGGAGAACCCCGTCTATGTCGGGACCTGCCGAACGATCTGCGTCGTCCTGTCATACCTGATAACAACATATGATGATACAATAAATAAATATATATATAGTACATTCTACAGTCAGAAGTATGAAAGTACATTCTATAAAAATATCGAAGTCCAGATAATAACCCATACTTAATAATCATTAAGTCTACAGAATAACCAAGTCTACATAATAACAAAATAAAACTACATCTCTCTCAATCATCTTCAGAAAATTCATCTTGTTCGTCTTCCTCGACCTCTTCTTTCTCCTCATCTTCACTTTCATCTTTGCCTTCATCTTTGTCTTCCTCTTCAGATAATTCTACCTCTTCAAAATTATTAGTCGTGTAATGAGAAACATCCGTAGAGTCCACATCTATAATATTTGTTACAAAAGGTAGTTCGTCCTCCTAATAAGCTTTTTTGTCAACGTCAAAGGTATCTTTAGCTTTAGTCTTGCATACTGCCCTCCAGTCAGACCTCATTGTTCTCTATCTCGAATAAGATGTGAAGTACACGAGCTGAGCCTGACTTGATAGGACAAATGGTTCGTAGCCTTGATATCTACGCTTGTAGTTTATATCCACAAAACTATGCTTATCAATTTTTTAACCTTGATTTTCAATCGATCGAACCATTCATATTTGAACAACATGGTCTTAGCAAGTTCTCTGCCATAATTATATGTCAACTCCACAATCTCTCGCAAGATGCCAAAGAAATTATTGCCTGGATTGACGTCTTCGTAGTATGAAGATTTGATATACAAACAACTGTTTTTCGTGGAATCGAGATCTAGGAAGCTGTCTCTGATCGGAGCATTTGTCGACTTGAACCTAAAACCATTCACACAGTAACTTGGCCATATTTTAACGACAATAATTGGTCCCTTGGCAAGAGTTCTAATTGATTCAGTCTCGGGTGAAATTAGACGATCGACCAGAATACCAAAGAAGCGATAGTAAGTTATTTACTGTGCAGTTGCATTAGAAGAGAGTAATTACTGAGCTCCTTATATATGCGCTCAACTAGGAAGGAAAATAACATCTCATTTCTTATTCTAATTCTTCATATGTTATGTAGGGTCTAACCGACCACAACTCATCATTATATGTGCTAAAAAATAACGAAGCAACCGCCGATTAGTAATATAATATTAGCTTATACTATTACATTGAGATGACGTAAACCAGCTCATCATTAATTACTTACCCCTTTAGCTTTTCCACTTCATTCTCGTCACAATTTGAGTAATATATACAACTGAGAAATCCTTAGCTCTTCGTCATTCAAATATCTCTTCTTCATTTTTCCCGAAGGCTTTTCGGACGTATTGAATACTTTTAGTATTCCATTATTAGATTCCTGATACCCGTCGTCGCTTCTTGGAGCTATCGTTCTATTAGTAGCAACATGAGGTTTGAAATATGTCGAACAAAAGTTTGTAATCTCCTCGATAACATAAGCTTCACAAGTAGAACCCTCAACTCGTGCCTTATTTTTCACCTTTTTTTAGCTGATTTAGATGTCGCTCGAACGGGTACATCCACCGATAATCGACAGGTCCACCTACACGTGCCTTATAGGAGAGATTAATTGGCAAATGCTCCATAGAGTCAAAGTATCCAGGATAAAACACCTTCTCGAGCTTGCACAGTATTACCGCACTATCGTTCTCTTACTTTTCTAGACGATCGACGAGCAATTTAGTAGAACAAAGATCTCTGAAGAATATGCTAAGCTCAGTCAATGGATCCTAAACAACCTGGGTAAGAATTCCCGAAATGCAATCAGAATTAACCTCTCCATGAATACGTGACAATTGTGGCTCTTCATACCCGTCAGTTTGTTCTCCTTGAGGTCGATGCATCTTCTCATGATCGAAATGTACCCGTCTAGAAATTTTAGGCCTTGAATCCACCTACAAAGTCTTACTTTATCCTCCTTCTCAAGTGAGAAAATTGCCTTAGGCGGCTTCAACTTTCCATTTTCCTCCTCTATTAAATGCAATGCAGGACGTCTACATATTTCTTCCAAGTCCAACATGGCCTTTGGATTGTCTTTCATCTTCCCCTTTACGTCTATTACAGTATTAATTATGTTGTCAAACACATTCTTCTCTATATATATGACATCAAGATTATGTCTGATCAGATTGGTGCTCCAAAATGGCAGATCCTAGAATATACTCGTCTTCGTCCAGTCATGAGTACGACCAAATCTGTCACCCTTGTAGCCCTTAGCAAGCTCTTCAATAGCTTTTAGTAAATCTTTTACCTCTTTCCATATCGTATATCCGAGCCACCTTGGCGGTAGATTAGCCTTCTCCATAACACCGACACGAAAAGCATTCTTGATCCTCCGGTACGGATGATCATTTGACAAGAATTATCGATGACAATCGAAGAAGCACAGTTTGCCTCTGTGTTTCAAACGGAAAGCCTTAGTGCGGTCCATGCAATACGGACATGAAAGACGGCCATGCATGCTCCATTCCGATAACATTTTATAGGTCAAAAAGTCATTGATGGTCCACATAAGTGCTGTCCGTATCTGAAAATTCTACTTTCTAAAAATATTGTAGGTGTTAGCACCTACTTCCCACAGCTGATTCAAGTCATCTATTAATGGCTGTAAATGCACATCGATGTTTCTCTTCGGATTGTTCGGACCTGGGATAATAAGGTAAAAAACATATACGGAGTCTTCATGCACATCCAAGATGGTAGATTGTACGGAGTGACGATCATAGACCAACATGAAAACTGGGAGCCCAAAAGTCTGAATGGGGTAAAACCGTCGGAGGAGAGCCCCAATTTGATATTACGCGGATCCAAAGCAAACTCTGGATACTCTCGATCAAAGTGCTTCCATACTTCTCCATCAGATGGGTGATCCAACACTCATTCGATCTATTTTCGCCTGTGCCAACTCATGTTTTCTGCAATCTCCTTCACCATAAACAACCTATGCAACCGTGGCATCAACGACAAACAGTACATCGAATCAGTAGGCTTCCTCCCACCGATAGACCTTCCACTACTATTGGCCCTGAAGCGATCAACACCACAAAATCTGTACGCGTCTTCATCCTTATCGTCTTTGTAGTACAACATGCACCCGTTGTGACATGTATCGATTTTTTCGTATCCCATCCAGAGCGATCTCTCCATCTTCTTAGACCGATAGAAGTCTTTAGGCAACTTAGCACAATCAGGCAAGATCTCTATAATCAACTCCATCAGTCGGTTGTAGCATTCTTGTGACATGTTAAAATCGGACTTGATGCTCAACAATCTTGTAACCACCTCCAATGGTGAATGATCCTCACAACCAGGATATAATGGAGTCTTTGCATTCTCCAGCAACTCCATAAACTTTGTAGCATCGGCGTTCGGTGCCTTCTCGGCTGCATCATGATTGTCTGGATCGAAACTAGGCCCCGCCATGTCAAAAACCATGTTCACCCATCCATCGTCGTAAGCAGCGTGGTTGTGGACATCCACATAAGGCTCCGACTTTGATGCTAATGACAAGTTCTTCGTGCACGGTCTACTGATAATAATTCGTCGTGAAACCCTTCGAGTACAAATGATATATGACTTCTACTTCTGGATGATATTTCAAGTTGTGATATCTCACACACAGACAGTTAAGTTTGGTACCATCCATGTACTGAGGGAACGCCTTGGTGAACTGCAGAAACTGCTGTATACCCTCTATGAATTCATCACGTACACCGTACATGTCATCAGGATGACGACTGTACATCTATGAACGATGCCACAGATAGTAATTCATATCCATTTGACAACAATTCTACAAAGATAGATACACATTATTCAAGTATATTCCAAATGGATGTATAGACACATCTTTATCAAGAAGGCCCCCTCTCTGGCCCCCCACTACTTTCCTTCTTCTCATTCGACTCTCTCAACCTCCTATTTCGCATCATATGATATCCACCTAAACTAAATCTTAGAGAATTGTAAAAATATTAATATTAATCAAGGTTCATAGTATCGGTATTGGTATCAAAAGTAAAAAGTTTTTGATTGGTGGTAGGGCGAGCCAGAATCCTTTGACGGAGGATTCTCCGTCAAAGGATTGGTGGTGGGGCGAGCCAGGATTCTTCGTCAAAGGATTCTGGCTCGTCCCACCACCAATCGAAATCTTTTTACTTCTAGGATACTCTATACACTCTTGATTTCAGGCTAACACAGACACTTAACATAAGAGATAATGATATCTCTGTCGTCATGTATTCTTTGTGAGCCCACAAGGAAAACTTGACCTTGGAGTGTCCAAGCTAGCACTTACCATAAAATAGTTAGCGATACCTAGCTAGCACTTACCTACATACCTAGTATCTTTACATATGTCTTGACACTATACCAATCGTACCTATACTTCTAGGATACTCTATACACTCTAGGTACTAGGATAATCCTTAGCATAATATTACATATCAAAATCACTTAGTAGCCTCTTTCTTTCTATCGATGCTCTATACACTCTATGTACACCCTCTATGAATTCATCTACCACTCTACCACTCGACACTTATATACACTACTAAATTTTATAAATTTAGAGTCCATCAACACATATAACAATTTTACGACACCATGTCAATACCAACTCATGTTAACGTGTATGTATCATATCTTAACAACGTGTATGTGTCATACATTTATAACATATATACAAATTTTATAAATTTATACTCACAAACAAAATAGTTATAATTATTCATGTAATATACAAAATTGAACCAATTGGGGAGGGCTAGTCTAGAATTTTAGGGCATCGTCATTTGGGGGTAGGACTTTGGATCCTATTCTTCATGTGAGCGCTGTTGTGGGTAGAGAAGTTCGTGTGTGTGTGTATGTGTCCTGTTCGTGTGTGTGTATGTGTGTGTCGTGTCTGCGTCCGTGTGTGTGTCAGGTTAGGGTTAGGGTTTACCTGATCAAGTAGGGGCATGACCGGAGAGGAGTACGTAGCCGGAGACGAGGGGTGGCCGGATAGGAGGTCGTCGGGGCCGGAGATGAGGCGTGGCCGGAGACGAGGGCGTGGCCGGAGAAGAGGGGCGTGGCCACAGCGGTCGGAGGGAGCAGGGGGGAGGAAGAAAAAATTTGGGGAATTTTTTTTGATTTTGGTGAAAAGCTGCTGGCCTCCCGTGTATATTGAACGGTTAGCGACATCTTCATTAGACGTTGCTAAACGATGCTAATATTAAAAAACATGGCGACTCTTGATGTTTAACATCGTAAAAAGTTGCTAACTAGCGACGTTTAGCGGCGACCAGCGTCGTCTTTTCTATTATTTCTGACCAATGTCGCTAGTCGTCATTATATGTCGCAAACAGCGACATTTTTGTAACATTTTTTTCTGTAGTCGCTAATAACATATTCCTTAGCGACGTTTACTAGCAAAGTTGCTAATAACGTCGCTAATATGTGTTATTTTGGTAGTGGATGAACTGGTACGAGGAAGAATGATGACTCACCAAGCCTCGTCGTCTTCACTGTTGTATCATCGTGGTGTCTTTGCAGGGAACGCCACTGATCGCCATGGCCGGAACTCCTTTGTGAAGAATGGACGAGGAAAAGAGGGGAAATGGGGATAAAAAATAGCAGGGCTTCGCCGCAATGAAAAGGTGAAGAATAACAGCCGGGGGGGTCCTATTTATAGCCTCGACGAAGTCGGTTGGCTGTTAGGATTGGACGGTCTGCGATCGTCGGAATAAGTAAGTGGAGAATAAACCGGAGATATGGCCTACACTAAGTCGATGGAGAAGAGGATTCGAGAAGGCTCTAGGTCATCGACGGGGTGGTCGTTCGTCGGAGTTGCACGAACAGGGCTCTGTGTTCGTCGGCCAAAATTGGAAAGAGAAGATAGATCTGAATGAACTGACAGGGATGGTTTGCTAATAAGCTTAACGGGTCGGTTATTATTAGATGGGTTTGATGGTCCATAAACCCGAACTTATGGCTTTTATTACACTAGAGTGTGGACTTCAAAAATAGTATGTGGGCTTCAATAAAGGAATTTGTGGGTTGGTCTTCTATAAGTAATCTATTGGCCTTTAACAAATAATCCTTGGCATAATAGGTTGGCTAAAAATTTATAAGGTCAACCCTAAAGACTTATACACCCAAATATAACAAATCATAACATAAGCAATTATAATAGATGATATGAGAATGGCCCAAAAACCTTAAGGCTCAAAATAGAAATTAACTAATTTATAAAAGATAGGCAATAGATGACCAAGACTTTATTCAGGAAAAGTGGAGTTATAGTTTAATTTCCATATATTTGCTATGTTGCTTGATATTCTATAGTTGGTAATTAGCCATAGTTTTTATTGGATAATATTGACACACACTCTATTCACCCCCCTCCCCCTCCCCCTTTTGAGTTGGCTTCATATTAAGCTTCTTCTTGTCAAAGCCTTGAAGAATAAATGTCGTGTGGTTGTTGTTACAAGAGATTGGAGAAAGTAGTTGTTATCGGTCGTGCTTTTTTGGAAAGTAGTAAAATTTATCAGGTACGCTACTGTAGCCTATTTCTGTTACTTTAGTACATATCTAAGTATACTTTTTCACTAGGATCATATCATGTTTTTTTTACTTGCTATTTATAGATTTGTTTGAAAAAATGTTCAAGTATAATGTTCTCATAATTGCTTGACTTGTGAATCTCTTCCTAGTTGTTTCTATGAAGTGAAGGCATCTTTGTTTTAATAGGCTGCTAATCAAATACAATGATCTTACCCAAGTATAATGTTTACTAAAATTGGGTGTCTTGCATGTTTTAAGTAACATCCTTGAAATATTTTCAGGTTCCATATAGGAGTATATCTCCTTCAAGATGATTCCCATGCAAGTGATTCATTACTTGCAACATTTAGATGCAATAATGGGTTTCTCGCTAAAGGTGTGAATTTTCTCAATGGTTTTCTCAATGAATTTTCTGAATGTGTTGTTCGCAACATTCAGATGCAAGTGATTATATGAGTTTAATCTTGATATAAAATATTCTAGACTATGTAGGCTTCCTCTGTGTTCACATTTGTAAATCAAGCTCATCTTGACATGCTGGAAACTACCCTTATCGTGCTGCAAGATATAATCCTGGCAAAGATCCTTGATGATGATGCTCGAAAGGTTCTTTTCTTATCGTTTTGGTGTAGTAGCAGCCTGCTTGATATATCACCATTGCTTATTTATTTTCTTCTACAATTATTTTGAAACAAAATTTGACATGTTATACTTTTTATAAATAAATTATTAGATGTCTTTAATGAGCTTGGAGGAACTAAATCCAGATGTATAAAGGACTGATGAAGAACTTAACATAAAGTCTATAAATCAAGTGAACAATTGGGGCCAAATTTACCAAAA
Source organism: Iris pallida (assembly GCA_029216955.1). Classification (NCBI taxonomy): domain Eukaryota; kingdom Viridiplantae; phylum Streptophyta; class Magnoliopsida; order Asparagales; family Iridaceae; genus Iris; species Iris pallida. Next base: position 18,608,809 of record JANAVB010016195.1, read on the forward strand.
TTATGTTGTAGGCAATTCATTGGAACGGCCTTTTGTTAACAAGAAGACTGTAAAAATAAGTACATACATGCAGGATCAGTTTACATTTTGCTATCATTTTTCTTCATTCTTTAGGTCTTTATACATCCATATAAACCAAAATGGCTATATCTAAATGATTATGATTATTGTTATTCCCGTGACGTAATTTCGATGGAAAACTAAGAATTATGCAACACTTCGAAGAAGGTGCATGACAGAGATCCTTAGAGGATTCTGATAGACGAAAAACTACTGTGTTACTTCGAAGAAGACATAGAAGAATTAATAGCAGCAGCAGCAGCAAAAATTTCAGTAACAGTTTCTGATTAGATCAGAATTGTTCTCATTCAGAACGAGTTACAAGTAGACAGAAGATAAACAGAAGGTTCTTATTAGATTAGAGAAGGAAAAAGCCTGCTGGGGTGAATGATCACTGGTACTCAAAGCTTGATTCACCCCACACGAACAGCTTCCAGGAACCAGCAAGTTCGATGGAGAACTTTGGAACACTTCGCTCTTCTGACTTCTCGGATGGCCCGGACTCCTGCACTGAATGGCGCTGGTACACAACTTCTCTTTTCTATTGAAATCTCAGATATTGGTAAAGAATTGTGTTATGAACACTAAGTCCCTGAGAGAAAGAGCAGAGAAGCTTATATAGGCCGTACTGTAACTGCCCAGTTAGCAAAATGTTCGGGACATAGAAAAAAATTGCCCTAAAAATTCAGTAACTGCTCAATCGTGCACAAACACAATCTGAGCTAACTGGCGCACAGCACGCGCCAACTGCTTCATCTGCTCCCGTGCGCACATGTACAACACGTGCAACATACGCACCCTGTGCCAACTGCTGCGCTAACTGCAGCACCTACTACTGCACCACTGGTAATGCCATCGGGCTGTACCAACTGGCACGCCATCTGCCCGTACCAAATAGTGCGTCATCTAGCCGTACGATTAAGCCGTGCCATCTGGCCACGCCAACTGGCACGCCATCTGGTCGCACGATCGGAAAGCACAAACTAGCACGCAAACGGCTGCACAAGAGGCTCGTGCAACAAGCGCAACTTAAGCGCACTATGCGCCTAGAGACGATGCTGACATGCTAAGTGCAAAGTGTGCCAATAAAATACCATATTACGCCTCATGAGCCCATAAGCCCGAGCCCGAGCCCTAGTTTGAGTCTGAGTCCGAGTCCGAGTTGCTAAGCCCTTACGGGGCTTAGCTCCAATGGGAATTAATTCCCAACAGCAAAAAATATTAATGCTTTACCATGGAGTCTTATCCTTACCTCCTAGTAAAATCACCCACATGGTTCCCTCCTTAGGGACACCACCCCATGTGCACATCTCAACAACATACCAAGTATATCTAGAGATACAACTCATGGTGCTTTTCCAATGTGGGACTAAAAATCACTAGACATGTATTGAGAGCAAGCTCGTTTCCCATGTAAAAGAAAAAGCTCCAACAATCCCCCACATATCTCGATATATGGATTTGAGTATTCACTCGATTAACTTTCTATCATGTATTAGGAGAGATGTCGCTGACGACTTGAATCTTCCCACACGGGTCCAACAACAGACGATAATACAAGAATGGACTAAGCCTTGAATTCTGTACCATAGCTAAAATTCTTTCCACTCATATAATGTAGTTACATGTGCTTCTGGCTGCACATTATAGGCCATGTGCCAGCCTGATTTTAGTGTATAATTTTGGGCGTCTACAAGTTTACCCTCAAGAGACGGCCTGATATCTCTGTCCATACACTATAGGTGAGTTCTTTATTAAAGAGACATGACATGAAGCCTTGCGCTTCCCTTGCGGTGCTATGCCGCTATGACATGGCCTAAAGCCGAGGTATTACCCCTTCCAGAAAACCTCATCGTAGTGTCATACTATAGTAGCATAAGGACACAAACCTCTTTGTTGTGTCAAACTATCCGGCATGAAGCCTTAGGCTCCCTTGCGATGTTACGCCGCAACGACATGGCTTGCTAGGCCGAGGCTTTACCCCTATTCAGGTACCTTATCGTGGTGTCATGGCACTATAACATAGGGACATCCTTCCCTTCGTAGTGCTGTCTACCCCTCTTTAATTTTATCATAAAGCATTAGGCTACCTGCCTATTTGTGGTGCTACGCCGCTATGACTTGGCTCGCAAAGCCAAGGCATTATCCCTATTCGGGAATCTCATGATGGAGTCATCCAACTGTAGCATGGAGTTTCACTCCTTGTAGTTGTTAGCCCAATGATTATATCATGTTTTTGAATATGACTAATCAATTAAGTTTAAGATAATAATATCACTAATATTTATGTAATCACTATCATGTTGCTACTTAAACTTAGCATTATCCTAATATTCTATATCATATTTCTATGTTTGTATCATAATGCATCATACTGCTTTGTTTGCCTAATATGTACTTTCAGACATGTAGTAAGCATGATCAAACATGATCAAATCAGGACATATACAATAGAGAATTATTAATAGGCCAAAGACAGCGTTATAAAAGAAGACTTCTCTAAACCGCCCAACGACCTATCTGGGGCCTCATATCGGGGGTTCGGTTGTCAAGAAAAAGGCATCTTCAGTTCTGCTCAAATATTAGAAAAAAGACGTCATCAAAGGGCTATTGGTTTTTCTATTTTATTAATATATTTTTTATATTTATTGAGTATCGGAATACAATGTATACTGCATCATACTGGCAAATAGGCTACCCAAGCGACGTTTTCAAAATACCCTTTTATTTTGAAAACAAGTCCACTTATAAAAGTACTTCCTAAACTGTCTAACTTTTCAAAAATTCCAAAAACCAATTTACAAAAACCTTAATAGAACTCCAACAGAATTTGGCCCGAGTTTGGTTAGTGCCTATTGGATTTTGAACTTGGTCATCCTGCAGTTACGCATGCAATGGCTATTTGCCGAGATTCACTCAAAGAATTATATCCGAATTCTGCCCAAATTTTGCCTTTGAAAAACTATAAATAGAGAAGGATTTCAATCATTTCAATTCACTCATTCACCTCTCTTCTCTTCTCTCTGAGCTAATACATTGTTCCAAAGTGTTCTGAGCTATTCATTTTCAAATTCCAAGCCAGTTACATCCTCTAGTCGATTTGTCGGTGCAGTACGATCTAGAAGTTTTAGAGTAATTGTAATCAGAGGCTTGATTGAAGAAAGGCACTTTACAATTAAAGTTGGTCGAGTACTTCGGATCAAACCTCGCATTGTAGAAGTTACAAGAACTTCAGATGAAAATTTGTGGTATTTTCCAATTGTGGATTCAACTGGAAGCTAGAGTTCTTCCGACTGGACTAGTCCTCACAAGAGAGAAACCAGTATACATCCTTGTGTTTGCGTTTGTTTTCTGATTTCTGCTTTTTATTTACTTACTTGTAATATATTATATGTGATCTTGTTATTAACATTTTTAATTAGCTAATTTTTGCTGTCTACTTTAATCACCCCCTAGAGTATTGCACTTTACAATTTGTTTGTACAATAGGTATCAGAGCAGGTGCTCCTTATAGAGATATTTTGGCTTAACATCCTTGGAGCAGATCCTCATTATCAGAGCGGGTTATATAGGTAAAGCGAGATAACATTGCTATTATATTCTTATTTATTACAGCTGTTACATAGATCACATATCATATATGGAAAGTATGTACTTCACAATTGAAGAGCAATCCACAAATAGACTCCCACTATTTGATAGAATAAACTATAGTTATTGGAAGACACGAATGAGCTTCTACCTGAAGTCTCTAGATTTTTGACTTATGGTTAATTGTTGTCAATGGCTACAAAAAGCCTACTATCACTTCTATTCTCACATCTTCTATAGTCAACAAGCCTTATTATAGTTATACAGAGGAAGAGAAGAAGTTAGCTAGCCTTGATGCAAAAGCTATGCATACCTTATATTGTGTTGTAGACATAAATGTATTCAATCTTATTACTACTTGCACAACATCTCATAAAATTTAGAAAGTTCTTGAAGCTACTTATGAGTGCAGGTATGAAAGCAAAGTTAGCAACTCCAGAGAGGAGGATAGTCTTCATAATGATGTAAATGTATGCACGATGACATCGGGATTTAAGGTACAACACAATCCCTTATATGAAGAAGAGCTTGTATGTGACAACTGCAAGAAGATAGGCCACATCCAAGAAGATTGTACTACTGCTAGAAAAGAGAGTCACTATGAATGATCAAATGAAGGAAGATCGTCGTCTCACAAGTACGCTAGCACGAGCATATGGTGTAAAAGCGAAGCAACAGATTCTAAAGAAGAAGAGAGACCTCATCAAACTGTAAATTTATGCTCAATTGCATTATCTAACGAGGTAAAAATAATTATTTTTATAAAGAGATTGAATTTTCTCATGATAAGTTATCTGATGCTTTCAGTGATCTATTAGAAGAACACAAGCAAGTATTAGATAAGTATAAGCAAGCTAGAAAGGATATTCTATCCTATAAGCGTGAGAATGAAAAGCTTACTTGCTTATTGAATGATGCTAGAAATACTTCTCCTTCTGATATTTCTACTGAGATTTCTACACTTGATTTAGATTGTATGAGGTACTTGATTGTATTGAGAAAAGCACTCAAGAAAATGCTAAACTTAAGGAGGAATTAGAATCAGAAAAGAAGAAGTATTATATTGCTTCATGTAGAATTGATGCTCTTAATGCTAAATATGATGAGATCTGTACTAACTCTAAAAAGTTAGAGATTAGACTGGGAAAGCAGGTAGTACAACCTATTACTCAGTCTAACACAAGACACGTAGCACATCACAAAGTCATACACGTCAGATCTTTTACAAAGGAAGCAAGCAAAGCTAAAGCTTCACGCAACCATTCTTTCTATTACAAGTATCCACGTACATCATATTATTGCACTGCACGTTCTCATACTGCTGCACATAGCACTAATAATAATACTTTCTGTCATTATTGTGGTATGAATGGATAGTCAGATTGGAAAACTAGTTGATATAAACTTGTGCAAATGGGTTTCCAAAGCTAACAAATATGGATCCAAGTATTGGATACCAAAGTCTTCACCTAATATTTCAGGTGGAGTTACTTATGCTGAACCAAAGAACCATAGAACATGTTGGTGGTTGCACAACTACAAAGGTCATCTTCCATGCAATTGCACCAACATAAGTGTGGTCACTTGAACCTGTAACTACCTCTTTTCTAAAACAAGGGTAATTTTGAACTTTTGTAAAATTTATCATGTTAGTTATTAAATAATAAATTTAAATTATGTTAATGATTGATTGGTGAACTTTTGATTATTTTTATAATATTTAAATTAATGTATTGTGATTGTGTCCCTTTCTAGTGAAACCTTAGAACTACGTAGCCTAGAGACTAACCATAACCATGGAGACCTAACTAATGTGATTAGATTAGTTCACTACCACTTTCTAGGCTAAGGGTATTTTGGTAATTTGTGAATTATTATTATTTTTGTATTTTAATTAATTAATATTGTGCTAATTGAGATATTAGGCCTAAACCTAGAATTGCCCTAATCTAGATGTTGATAATGAACCTAGAGACTTAGTTAGTAGGTTAGAATAAGTTAACCAAGTTCTAGAATATCTATATATTATGTCTAAGTTAGATATTTTGAGTAGAAATCCTAATTTGTTTGGGCCTTTACCTAAAGGCCTTGAATTACAACCATAAGAAGGCCTTTAATCCGATTTGAGCCTAACCCTAACCCTAGAAACTAGTTTTGGCTGCAAAGAGAAGTCCCTTTTACATATATAAGTGAACATTAGCCCCTTGCCTCCTTCCATTTGCAAACCCTAACCCTACTTTAGTATTATTCCACAAATTTGCCCCATTTCTCCAAATCACCTCTAAATTGAACCAAATCAATTGCAATACACTCCTCTAGTGTACAAGAGTTCTCTATTGGCTAGCTAGCAAGGATTGGGAGCAATTTGACTATTGGAGCTAGTTGGAGATCTAGATCTAGAAAGTTTCATTGAGATTCCAACTCTCAATAGGTAATGAACTCTAAACCTATTAATTTCCTGATTTCTCTCTATAGATGCATTCATTTAGGATCCCCCTAGCCCTAGGCTAAGTTTGGTTCGATTTCAAATCTATTTAGTACGTGTATTGGAGGAGTATCAGAGAATTATTCAATGTGTTCGATAAAATGCCTCTTAAAAACTTTTGTTCTCTGATTTCTGTGAAAAATATATTTTTGGAAAGCTAATAATGTGTGGATTACATTTATAAATGACTAAATTGGCTTTAGGGTATTTTGGACACAATATCTGGACACGGGAACATGGTACGAGACTTTGGTGCACTGTTCTGCTACCCGAGCCTCACTTCTCTGTGGACACGACACGAGGAGACACGAGATTTGGTCAGTAGCTAGGGGCAACCACCAATAGGAGACACACAAAATTTTAGGAGATTTGGTGGAGTATTCGAGGAGTTCTCGACTCCACAGATTTCACTCGAGTTCGACACCAAGTTTTGACACTCCAAAATACATTGGTTTGTGACACTCAAGCACTACTACCGACACTATATTGGACACTTGTCACTTGAAACATTGCCATGACACACCTTGACACTGATGACACATTCACATGTCACAATCATTTGATACATGTACACTCAGTTGACACCTGTACTTTTTTAGCATGCAGTCACACACATGCACATCTTTTACTTCACTACTTTTGGTTCAGTCGAGTTCGACTCTGCACAACTGAGTGGCTCATGGTTGAGTGCAAGAGTTTAGATGGGGTTGGCCTGGCTGTCTTGATAGTTTTTGGCTCTAGGCTTCGGTCTGTGGTTAGTATCAGTGCTTGGGTTTTTAGTATCAGAGACTGGTATATGGTATACTAGTGTTAGTGTCTAGGTTCATGGTAGTATGAGTGGTTAGAGTATTAGAAGAATGTTAGTATTTGAATGTTAGTGTATTAGGATTTGGTAAAGTTTGAGACTTGTGGAATGAATGAGGAGTAACTAGTGTTCAAGTATTATAGGCTATGAGCCTTGGTGTTCAGATGGAGTTGAGAGTATGGGCTTGAGTGACAGAAAACAAAAAAAATTGGTAGCAGGGAAGGGTCGAGCAAGACTTCATGTAGACTGGTACATGTGCACTTAGTGCACAGGACATGACAGGTAATGGCAGTTAGGGAGTATCAGTTGGATGCAGGGTTTGTAGGCAACTAAAGAGGGTAGGAGGAAAACAATGAAAGAAAGAGCGGTAGTAGCAGTGGCAAGGAGTAAAGAGCAGCAGCAGTAGCCTAGGCTACTCTGTTCTACAGAGAGTTGGGAAGTAGGAAGGTAAGAATAAATTTCTAGTGTGTCGAGAGTATGGCCAAGACAGATTTCTGTGAGAATTTAGAGTGTGAAAGGAAATGTGAAGAGGTTCAGGTATCAGTAATCTAAGTGAGACAGGAATTGGGATTTGGATATTTAATCAAGTAAGACATGTAGGGGAGTGGGTCCCCCTGTACATATGAGAGTATGTTAAGGTAAGGGAGAGAGAAAGGAATTCCAAAGAGTATAAGTAGAAAGGGTTATGTCAGCTATTAGTCCAGACCCAACCTCTTGGATGTTTATCCCATTTATGTTTAGTAGAGTACAGTCCTTATACTTTATGACTTTTTCATTGCTGAACACAGGAAGCAGCAAGTTGAACTTATACACTGGATAGGAGGGCAATGCACATGTGTATGAGTTAAGGGTGCCAATGTGTTACTGAAGTGAGAGAGTGAAGAGAGGGTTAGAGAGAACTCTTGAGTGTGCTCCTAAATGACAGATTTGAGTTAATGTATAGGAGGTTAGATTATTAATATAGGATAAGTGAGTTAGATGAGAGTATTAGTTAGATTATTATAGTATTTTGATTTGGTTATTTGTAGTATCAGTGTTTCGGGGTTTAAGCGACGAGAGGGAGATTTCAGTATCAGTTAGCCACTTTGGCTTGGCATCATAGCCTTTGGCCTATGTAATTTGAGGGTGGAGTATGTGGCCTTGGCTTTGGCTTTGGGTATGGTAGCACTGGCTTTTGAAGCCACAATAGTAAGTGGATACGATTTGTCCGTTAGAGTTTCATATAGGAGAGAGTTGTATGTGGTTTGGTAACACACAGGTAGGTATCAAGAGATGGGTAATATATATATATATATATATATATATATATATATATATATATATATATATATATATTTTTATATATATATATATATATATATATATATATATATATATTAGATAGGTAATGAGATTTAGATATTGTTAATATAATGAGATTAGTTGTTGCCTTTACAATCCCATATAGGTTTACATATATAAGTAGAAAGATATTTGTAGGCTATAACCTATAGTGCCATGTAGTTATATATATATATATATATATATATATATACACATAATGGTAAGTATGTATATTAGTTATATATATGTGTGGAATACCCTAGTAACTGATTGGTGAGTAATAGGATGTGATGACCCTTTGACTAATGTTGACCAATTGACTCCTTGACCCAGAAAAAGCCTAGCTGGCCAAGTTTGACTAGAATATTGACCAGAGTTGATCAAGAGTTGACTTTGACCTTGAATGGCCTAGAATCATGTAGAATGATTTATAAACTTCAATCTTTACATATTAAACTCTTTATAACCTGTTTTGCTCTAAATTAGACTTTATGACATCAGTTTGGTCCTCTATACATATCACTCATTTAGGGTATCAGGCGAGTACATTCTCTGATAGTTTTATTATGTTGATATATCCTGTGATGCTTGTTATACTAGTGTTCTATCTTGATTCTGATACGATGGACTCGCGAATTGGTATTTTATGGATTCTTTGACTTGAGATACGTTGTTTCATGACTATCACGAATAATGTAAATCATGACTAATATATCTATCACGAATAATAAAATGTGTGTCGAAGAACCTGGATTCCATATGTACTAGTCGGGCGGAGAAATACCTAGGAGACATGTGAACATACCCTTTCTATCCCGTTGGTCTTGCGTGAATAATAGCGGCCACACACGTAGGTGTATGGTTTCCTGGATATCTCCCTCTAGCTGTTCATATGACAAATTGGTGTTTTAAATCACTGGTCAAAACACTAATTCTCTAAGCTATCTATTAGATACCTTGTATGACAGGTTTACCATTATTATATATCTGCTTGTTTTCATATTTTGTATGTTCTCTATACACTCGTCTTTTCCATGTACATTATCTCTATAACCTGATCGTCAAGAATTTTATTATTATTACATACTCATAGCGCTTGTCAATTATTTTGAACTGTTAGAGGTGATGTGCTCGTTCCATCCTGACTGGATATGTTAACAAAATATTGCAGATGATATAGATGATTGCTCGACCTTCTATGAGGCCTTTGAGGGTGGTATGCAGGAGCTTGAGAAGAATCTCGGCCAGTAGAGAGTACCCAAGATTTACAGTTTAGTACTTATAGCTTTCAGTTTGTATCGGATTGTTCCGATTGTTAGTTGAGACTTATTTATATTCTGGATATATATTATTTATGTTGGACATCTACTGTGTGTTGTGATAACTCTACTATTTATATTTAGTTTCTTCCTTTTATCTGATTCTATATCGTGCTCTATCTTCCTTAGACTTGTGATTAAGATTATATAGTTGATATGTTATATTATATCTCCGTACGGAGATGACAGGTTTATATTTTCTTGTTGTTAGATGTTAGATGTTATAGATGACCTATACAGCGTTCTACCGCCGATACTGCGACATAGGCTGGACATACCCACGTTCTCGTACCCCTAATCAGGGAACGGGTCATGACACATTTTTGTGGTGGCCCATGCAGGTCAGAGTCGCAACTGGTACGGTTTAGTAGTGGTGCTCGACTTAGAGTACTGCTACGAGCCTGCTGTTAGAATATAGGATTAGGCTGTATAGAGAGTTACTCAATCACAGTTAGGACTAATTGAGAAGATTCCTGGAATGACCCTTGAGAATATTATTAAAAAATATCTTAAAATTCGATTCCAACAGTTTCTGTCTACTTTTCTTGTTCGTTGTTGAATTTGATTCTTGGTGTTCATTGTTGACTTAATTTTCTACCAAGATAAATCTTATGGGATAGGTTACCTCAATTATGAAATCTAGAGTCTTCTACAGCCATATTAGCAGGCATGACGATGACATAGAGTCTGACTTTGGATGTATTTCTCGGATGTAGAAATTTAAGGTTTTTGCAGCCAAGCATGCGGCAATGAAATTTTTTTAAATACTATGATTCTAGAGGTATGTACCTTATTTTCAGACTCTATAGATTATCGCAGCCATACTTATTGGTAATACTTATTGGCATAATGAAGGTTCTGGTAATATGGTTCTGGATAGACGGATATGATTATCAGATTGCATGATAGATACCATATAGATGGTGCCCTAGTATAATGGAGTGGAATAGCAGTGTGGATGTTACTTGAGTATCATGAAGTAGATAGAGGGAGCTAGGCCACCTATGGCATAGCATTATGCCCCGCACCATCAGAGGGATATACCCCGGAGGGGCAGTGCTTTTGTACTGACTGTCAAGAAGACCGACGCTATGGGTGACGGGTTATCAGGTCTGTCTTTCTTATCCTTCTTTTTCTATCTTGATGTATGATTCCATTAGTACCTGTCAGGATATTTTATGTTATGCTAGACATCATAGTGACCCTGATAGAGACTGTAAAATCACGACCAGTAGGACCATGATTTGCATGCTTTTAGATAGAATTTTCTCGACCTTGATTTTTGCCGGTTTGACCTAGAAGGAGTACGACCAACCTAAATTTCAAGAACGAAAATTTTCTAGGGGAAGGATTGTAACTACCACTTTTCTAAACAAGGGTAATTTTGAATTTTCTAAAATTTATCATGTTAGTTATTAAATAATAAATTTAAATCATGTTAATGATTAATTGGTGAACTTTTGATTATTTTTATAATATTTAAATTGATGTATTGTGATTGTGTCCCTTTCTAGTGAAACCTTAGAACTACGTAGCCTAGAGACTAACCATGACCATGGAGACCTAACCAATGTGATTAGTTTAGTTCACTACCACTTTCTAGGCTAAGAGTATTTTGGTAATTTGTGAATTATTATTATTTTTGAATTTTAATCAATTAATATTGTGCTAAGTGAGATATTAGGCCTAAACCTAGAATTGCCCTAATCTAGATGTTGGTAATGAACCTAGAGACTTAGTTAGTAGATTAGAATAAGTTTACCAAGTTCTAGAATATCTAGATATTATGTCTAAGTTAGATATTTTGAGTGAAAATCCTAATTTGGATGGGCCTTTACCTAAAGGGCTTGAATTACAACCATAGGAAGGCCTTTAATCCAATTTGAACCTAACCCTAACCCTAGAAACTAGTTTTGGCTGCAAAGAGAAGTCCCCCTTGCCTATATAAGTGAACATTACCCCATTGCCTCCTTCCATTTGCAAACCCTAACCCTACTTTAGTGTTCTTCCCCAAATTTGCCCTATTTCTCCATATCACCTCTAAATTGAACCAAATCAATTGCAATACACTCCCATAGTGTAGAGGTGGTCTCTATTGGCTAGCTAGCAAGGATTAGGAGCAATTTGACTATTGGAGCTAGGTGGAGATCTAGATCTAGAAAGTTTCTTTGAGATTCTAACTCTCAATAGGTAATGACCACTAAACCTATTAATTTCCTGATTTCTCTCCGTAGATGCATTCATTTAGGATCCCCCTAGCCCTAGGCTAAGTTTGGTTCGATTTCGAATCTATTTAGTATGTGTATCGGAGGAGTATCGGAGAACTATTCAATGTGTTCGATAAAATGCCTCTTAGAAACTTTTGTTCTCTGATTTTTGTAAAAAAAATATTTCTGGAAAGCTAATAATGTATGGATTACATTTCTAAATGACTGAATTGGTTTTAGGGTGTTTTGGGCACAATATCTGGACACGGGGATACGACACGAGGCTTTGGTGCACTGTCCTGCTACCCGAGCCTCACTTCTCTGTGGACACGACACGAGGAGACACGAGATTTGGTCAGTAGCTAGGGGCAACCACTGACTAGACACACACAAAATTTTAGGGGATTTGGTGGAGTATTCGAGGAGTTCTCGACTCCACAGATTTTATCCGAGTTTGACACCAAGTTTTGACACTCCCAAACACATTGGTTTGTGACACTCAAACACTATTACATGCACTATATTGGATACTTGACACTGATAACACATTCACGTGTCAAAATCATTTGATACATGTACACTCAGTTGACACATGCACCTTTTTAGCATGCAGTCACACACATGCACATCTTTTACTTCACTGCTTTTGGTTCAGTCGAGTTTGACTCTACACAGGAGAGTGGCTCATGGTCGAGTGTAGGAGTTTAGATGGGGCTGGCTTGGTTGTCTTGACAGGTTTTGGCTCAAGGCTTGGGTCTGTGGTTAGTATTAGTGCTTGGGTTTTGAGTATCAGAGACTGGTATATGGTATCCTAGTGTTAGTGTCAAGGTTCATGGTAGTGTGAGTGGTTAGAGTATTAGAAGAATGCTAGTATTTGAATGTTAATGTATTAGGATTTGGTAAAGTTTGAGACTTGTGGATTGAATGAGGAGTAATTAGTGTTCGAGTATTATAGGGTATGAGCCTTGGTGTTCAGAATGAGTTGAGAGTGTGGGCTTGATTGACAGGAAAGGAAAAGAATTGGTAGGAGGGAAGGGTCACGCAAGACTTCATGTAGACTGATACCTGTGTACTTAGTACACAGGGCATGATAGGTAATGGCAGTTTGGGAGTATCAGTTGGATGCAGGGCTTGTAGGCAACTAAAGAGGTTAGGAGGGAAACAGTGAAAAGAAGAGAGGTAGTAGCAGTGGCAAGTATTAAAGAGCAGCAGCAGTAGCCTAGAAAACTCTATTGTACAGAGAGTTGGGAAATAGGATGGTAAGGATAAGTGTCTAGGGTGTGTCGAGAGTGTGGCCAAGATGATTTCTTTAAGAATTTAGAGTGTAAAAGAAAATGTGAAGAGGTTCAGGTATCGGTAATCTAAGTGAGATAGGAATTGGGATTTGGACATTTAATCAAGCAAGATATATTGGGGAGTGGGTCCCCCTGTACATATGAGAGTATGTTAAGGTAAGAGGGAGAGAAAAAGGAATTCCAAAGAGTATAAGTAGAAAGGGTTATGTCAGCTATTAGTCCACACCCAACCTCTTGGTTGTTTAGTCCATTTGTGTTTAGTAGAGTATAGTCCCTATACTTCATGACTTTTCTATTACTGAACACAGGAAGCAGCAGGTTGAACCGGCACACTGGATAGGAGGGCAGTACACATGTGTGTGAGTTAAGAGTGCCAATGTGTTACTGAAGTCCGAGAGTGAAGAGAGGGTTAGAGAGAACTCTTGAGTGTGCTCCTAAGTGACATATTTGAGTTAATGTATAGGAGGTTAGATTGTTAATATAGGATAAGTGAGTTAGATGAGATTTGTCACCTCTGTTTTTGTTATACGTATTTTTAGTATACGTATACGGAATTTCGGCCCATAATCAACTTGTCTAGCTTAATCTTGCATGACTTGGTTTATTTTGGTTTTTTGACTTGGGTTCGTCTTGGGTTGGTTGTTTTGGTTTAGGGTGGTTCATCATGAACCCAACCCCCTACCTACCACCATCTCCATTTAAAGCCCAACCCTTTCTCTCTCTTCATTACTTTCTTACTTGCTCATTTACTCCTTCTTCTTCCTTATAACTCTCTCCACCTACCAAGAGAGAGGCTTAGGCAAGTGCAACTTGCTTCATGGAGGAACTCCAATTTTGTTATTCTATTGTCTTCCTCACGAGATTCTAAGACACTTTAGTACTTAGCATTTTTAATTTCCATGGTTTATTTCTTGTAGATCTAAGTTGTTGCATTTTCGGATTTCTTGGGTTTTGATCTATCAAACTTTATTATTTTCAAGTGTTGGTTGTTCCATGTTGTAGAGAATTTCGTTCTACCACATTTTGATCTATGGAAGTCCCATTTTTGGCTTAGCTTGAAGGTTTCATGGAGTTTTGAGTTCTGGAGGTTCCCTACGCACACGTTTATACGTGCCCGCGTAATATCAAGCTCTACGCACACATTTATACGTGCTCACATTATATCAAACTCTATGTCCACGTTTATTCGTGTCAGCGTGAATCTGCTTTGCGTGTAAAACAAAGTCTACCCTACCTTGGCGTAATACAAGCTTCACGCGTACTCTTTTACGCATATTCTATTTTCCGCGTACAAGCTTCACGCGTACTCTTTTACGCGTATTCTATTTTACGCGTACAAGCTTCACACGTACTCTTTTACGCGTATTCCATTTACGCATACTTCTTTATGCGTACCTCCTTTACGCGTACTCCCCTTGGCGTACTCCTTTGGCATACTCCCCTGCCCGGAGGCTTCTTAGCACTAGCGTATCTTAACCCTTGCCCGGCGCAGTATGGCTCTAGCGTCCATTGCCCTAGATTCCCCTTTATTGGGCGTATGGCACCCCTTATTATATCCTTACGCCTTTTTGACATGAACTCGATATAATCATGATATGTTAATATTGTAATGATAATATGTACACGGCATGATTTTGTGATAACTCATGATAGTGGCCCGTCGTGGTGCGCTCCTAACAAGTAATAAGTACAAGTAACATGACATGATGGTGACCCGTTATGGTGTACCCCGGACAAGTAATCTTGACATGAACTCACGAACACCGTTGCGACGGTTATCTTGACCTGCTAAGAAATCTTGACATATAACCTTGAATGTTGTTGTGACAGCTGCCTCGACTCGCTAAGTAAACTTTAGTCTTGACATCGTGGGTGCTTGCTTGAAACTTGTTTGTACAAGCTACTAGACTAGTCTCGTCTTGCATTATGTCTAGGACATGAGTCCCTGGTTACCACGGTCAGGGATTCATACTGAATCTGACTAAGGTTAATGACTAGATTGATCAAGTAGTTCATATAGAGAGATGTTTCCAGTTACAGGCAATCACGTTATTTCGGCCACACCTGAGGGACTTGTAGCCTGCCGTCGAGTAGGGCACATTTTCAGCCCACTGTCATGTGGGGCACTTCTTGAAACAAGTACAAGGCACACTGTCATGTGTTGCACTCTAAGCCATCTAATAATTCTGGATAACTTTGATAATCAACCTCGCCGGGATAACCTAGATAGCTGCAGGGCCTGTGACTGCTGGATCATCTCATTGCATCTTGCTAGTAACTAGGCTTGTGATAACCCTAGCTAGTTAAAGTATCAAGCCGTACTCTTTGCTTGGCCGTGATTGATGGATGTTGTCCAGTCTAGTCTTGTCTAAGCAATGCCAGTCTATGATTATTTCAGCACATGCTTGTTCATGCTTTACTCCTGTCGATAATTGGTTAGAGACTAAGCTCTATTCAGGTGAAGGGTTACAACCCCAGTCCTTGTTTGGTTTACGGGTTGTAACTTGGTTACCGGAATACCCCTTTAGTTATCTTTTCGTTTATCACCCTATTTTCTCTAACTCATGTCTTTTGTTATTTTATTTATGTTCTCATATGCTAATGTGCTGGATTTAGTTCTTAAGTGAAGCCTCCCTTGTGGCACTTGCTCTTTCTGGGGCCTGACCCAGCTGGTTTTTGTATGGCCAGATTTCGGAGTAGGACCCGAGGATCCTCCAGCTTTCCAACTAGATGGTGACCACTAGGCGCAACCCTGGCAACGAGTGGGTTCTTATTTTGCTCTCCCACTCTCTTGTAAAATATTCATTTGAGGCGTTTAGCCGTCGAGCAAGTGTTAGCTCGTTTGCAACTTTACTTACTGTCTGCCTACGGGCTGTAACATGATTGACAAATCCTAGGGTTGATCATGTATGACTGAAACTCTTTCTAGCCTTCACATTTTACATGACTAGCTTCATGATCATCTGAATATGTAATGTATGGAACGCCTTACTTTGTATGTCTAATGATCTACCATCTTGTTACACTTACTTGTTTGCTTGAGATTGAGACACTAGGCTTGTTCTTGACCTTAAGAGACTATTGGCTACTAGTTAAACCCTCATGTATCTAGACAGCCGTAACCGTATATCGAGGTGGAATTCACTTTAATATACGTAGTTGGCTGTGTCTGTCCCCCGCTCTCCAGTGTTCTAGTTCTGGGGCGTGACAAGAGTATTTGTTAAAGTATTAAGTATTTTGATTTGGTTATTTGTAGTATCAGTGTTTCGGGGTTTAAGAGACGAGAGGGAGATTTCAGTATCAGTTAGCCACTTTGGCTTGGCATCATAGCCTTTGGCCTATGTAATTTAAGGGTGGAGTATGTGGCCTTGGCTTTGGGTTTGGTAACAGTGGCTTTTGAAGCCACAACAGTAAGTGGATACGATTTGTTAGTTAGAGTTTCATATAGGCGAGAGTTGTGTGTGGTTTGGTAGCACACAGGTAGGTATCAAGAGATGGGTAATATATATATATATTAGATAGGTAATGAGATTTAGCTATTGTCAATATAATGAGATTAGATGTTGCCTTTATAATCCCATATTAGATAGGTTTACATATATAAGTAGAAGGATATTTTTAGGCTATAAGCTATTGTGCCATGTAGTTATATATATATATATATATATACATAATGGTAAGTATGTATATTAGTTATATATATGTGTGAAATACCCTAGTAACTGATTGGTGAGTAATAGCATGTTCTGACCCATTGATAATGTTGACCAATTGACTCCTTGACCCAAAAATAGCCTAGTTGACCTAGTTTGACTAGAATGTTGACTAGAGTTGACCAAGAGTTGACTTCAACCTAGAATGGCCTAAAATTATGTAGAATGTATTGTAAACTTCAATCTTTACAAAGTGAACTCTTTATAAACTGTTTTGCTCAAAATAGGTCTCTGTGCCATCAGTTTGGACCTCTATACATATCAGTCGTTAAGGGTATCAGGCGAGTACATTCTCTGATAGTTTTATTATATTGATATATCCTGTGATTCATGTTATGTAATGCCCCGCTCCGCACGACACATTACGCTGAGACGTTGACTCAAAGAGTCGCATTGACCGAATAAAATGTATCGATGTGAATCGATACGAGAGTTACGTTGTCCCGAGCAATGCATCGAACTAAGTCGATTCGAAGAGTTGTATTGTCCCAAAGAATGCATCGAGTTGAATCGATGTGAATTGCCGCATTGCCCAGAAGGATAAGTACGTTGAGACGGCTCAAAGATTCTAAGAAATCGAATCGACCATGGCGCAAGTCCGAATCGATGCAAGTATTGATTTTAGTTGGTTTCATGTGCAGGCTATACGTTTACGCTGAAATATTAGAGGTCGACATTTTGCCTTACTCAAAAAGGGGTCCGCGAAACCAATCGTCGCCTTGCGATGGACTGAGACATTAGCACGGTAAGCTAAATCAGATGTATAATTCAATAAAGTACGAAGTGCTCGAATGGCTAAGTCAGGAGAGTTGGTCGTGCAACAAAGTTATAAAATCGAGCCCATAGGCTCGGCGAAATGTACGAGTCGCTATAGAACATTGGATATCGCAGAGGCGAGCACCTCGGTGCGCAAGCCGCAAGAACATGGGATAACTATATTCGGCGAGTGCCTTCGTGCATGAGCCATTCCGTGCCTTCATGTACCAGTTAGGAAGGCTAGCACATTGAAAGACAATAGGAGAGCGCCCTAGCGTGCAAGCTACGAATATTGAACACTAAGTCATAGAACATGGAAATACGGCTTCGATGCGTGCACCAAGTGCACGACACGAGGAAAAAGATGATAAATGTGTCGAAACGTGCCTACGTGCACGTGATCATAACAGATGGCTTTGTTGCGAAATAATACAGTTGTGACATAAATGTGACGAAACTGTCAGATATGACATGATGTCTCGAAAGGTGTTCGGGACCTTCGGGTCATTCGGTTGACGAACAATGAGTTGAGGCATGATGCCATTGAACATTGAAACGAAGTATGAAATGTAAGAACATAGAAAATTAATGGAAGAAATACGAGATGATAAAGTCTGAGTCTCGGACTCAAGACTATATTTGGTTGTTTGAATAATAGGGTGTTGCATGGTCGAATGGACTTGAGATAATTATAAAAATCTTTCGTGTATGGAATGTTCCCTCCGAACGGGCTGCACCGTGGCACCGGGACAGTTCGGCCTAGGTGGGATATAATCTTTGATAGACGCACATCTGTAAGACGATTAGCGATCGCTTAGCGAGATATGAAAAGTCGCAAATGATGGTATACAGCAGAAGATCTCCGTAATTGGGATAGCAACCCACTACGAGAGACGTCGGGCTACCCAATTCGAGAAAGAAAGGACAGAAAGAAAAGAAAGAGAGAAAAGAAAGAAAGAAAGAAAGAAAGAAAGAAAGAGAGAAAAGAAAGAGAGAAAAGAGAAAGAGAAATGCCTTTAGTCTATTTTGGCATGAATACGCCAACGACCTTTTCATATAGTTAAGGAACGATGGGTTGAAAGTGCAGGCACGTATGTATCCTACACACATAGATCCTACTTAGAGAGCACTTATAACATGATCGGGAAGGAATGGGGCGTATTCACCTTGCGTCGGTGCTAGGGCGAGTGCGTCTATGCTGGTAAGAAGTCGTGCCACGGAACAAACACGAGATTGCTTGCCAGCTTGCCTATTCAATTCGAATAACATGCTTGCCATGATAACATGCTTTACGCTTTCGAATATGCCATGAAATCGACCCTAAGGAGAATATAGCAAGATCATAAGCTAAGTTGCATGATTGAACATAAATACTAAAATGTCGGTTTAGAAAGTTGGTCTTTTCGTCAGTACATGCGAGGACGAACGTACTGATCCCCCACCAGCTTTCATACAGGGTACAGGTAATGGATTGCTCACGGCGAAGCTTCGCTTGATCGTGCAGAGGCATGGAATGTCGTAGCATTTGAAGCGTGCGATCGCATTGATGCTCGAACTTGCTACAGGATTGATGCGACCGAGATATTGAAGGCATGATGTATGAAATGGTGAAATCCTTTGTGGACAAGAGAGAACTTGCGTGTTTTAGCCAACCTGGCAAATTTAGTTGGGCTATTGAAATCCTTTGTAATCTCAGTTCGAATATCAATAAAGAAAATTGTTTCGTATACTCCGTTTTTCTTTCGTTGTTAATATCAACTCAAAAATAACCATTTAAGACCTTGTCATCTTATCTTGCACGATCGCAACTCCAGGCTCGTGCGGCATCATGCCCCCTGCGAGGACGATGATTCAGGTGATTCCAGGTCGGGGCGTGACAAATTGGTATGAGAGCTCTAGGCTCAATTTCTTCCGGACGTTTGCTTGTTTTAATTCCAAGGAGTTGCCCACCACCAATCGAAATCACTCTTGACTCCACTCGATGCCGCACTGGATGTTCCATACAATATGTCTAATACAAAGTCGGGTAACGTTGTCGCAAGTACTTCGAATTTACATGATGTTGCAGAGAAAGTCGTAAAACGTTTCGTTGCATTGAATGCAACGAGCCGCAAAATGTTAGTTACTACAAGTGCAACAAATTGTGAAATACGATTTGAGATGTTGTTGCAATATAACATGTTGAATGAGAAATGAAATGATGCACGAGGTGCAATGGGTTGCGAATATTGGTTGCACCAATACGAAAACTTAAATAATGCGTTGTAGGAAGTGCAACGAGTTGATTGTGAATATGCGTTAAAATGAAAGTGATAAGTAAATATCGAATGTGTTGAACGGATTTGGGCATTGACTTTGAATGTCGGGAGTAAATCGTTGCACGAGGTGCAACAGATGTCAAAAATAAAAGCGTTTCACGAGGTACAATGAATGTCGAAAATAAGTCGTTGTACAATGTGCAACACGTGTCGGAAGTAAATTGTTGCACGTGGTGCAATGCATATCAAAAGTAATCGTTGCACGGAGTGCAAAGGAGATTGGAAATAAATCATTGCACGAGATACAACAGAAAGAACTGAAATAATAAATCGATAGAATGAATCGTTCGATTGCACACCGAACTTGTGTTGGCAAATGAAAACATTGGCCGAGTTGTGTCGGATTTGATTTAATCAAAGCTACGGTTGTGATCAAGCACGATCACTGCAGAAATCGTGAATCAGAAAAGATTGTTGGTTCATAGTGAGTATAATGCGAGGGAAATAACTTAATTTTCGAGTGGTATATGCCATACCACATATGCGATGAATGATTCGATTTCGAGTGGTATATGGTATACCACTTGTGCGATGAATTGCATCGACGCATTATGAGAATTACGGAATGTTTGTCCACAACGGACGGGAGAGTACCGAGACTCAATTGGAAATTTGTATGACGGTATGTTGATGCAAGTGTTCTTCGAAAATTGTCATGACCCGCACCCGCTTTTCAGATGCAAGCACGTGAGCAAGCCAGCTACGCATCAAGCGGACTCCAGCCCAACTCGAATACGTAAACACTGTTAAGGCTATGGTATACTGCCAAATCATGGCAATGCAATCTATATCTCAAATCCACAAGAGTAATATAAGCATGAATGGACAACTATGGGTCGTGGTCTGCAGCCCACTAGCATAATGTCCGATAAGACTCCAAAGAATATAACAAGAGTCTACAAACAGAATCAATAAATAGGATATCTCATGATAATGAAAGGAAGGTACGAGCTGGATAATAAACATGGTATCAATACCTGAATCTCGCAAGCAATATCGTAATCATCTGAAACCCACAAGTTTCATAATCATCCGCCATCCAGAACTGCTAACTGACTCCATGCAATTGCTAAACCTGAAGAGATCATCAGGTCCTCAGGGGACATAGTAAGATACATATAAACATGCATATCTAACGGTTTAATCATGTATAAACTATAAATTGGATATAAGCAAGGAACGAGACATACACATGGCAAGAGACTACGACCAAACTGCTAACAAGTGACTATCGACAAGTGGCTACTGACAGGTGACTATGAACTAGAATACAAGAACAACTACATGTAACTGAACTGCTGGATGAACAAGTAAACACGAGATCAATGGAATACCAAACCCTCGCCCCGAGTGGACTCACAGGTTTGAACTAATCACAAAACCCTCGTCCCAAGTGTAGACTCTCTGGTTAGTTCAAAGCAAGCCACCCACATCCCGAGTGTGGACTCTTTGGTGCAAATAACTAAGTCAACATCCTTGTCCCGAGTGTGGACTCACGGATGTAAATAGATCAAGACAAACACCCTCGTCCCGAGTGTGGACTCTCTGGTGTAAATGGTCAACACTCGTCCCGAGTGTGGACTCTCTGGTTGAGGAAACGATAACAAGGATTTAGCAGTTCAACTACACGTACTCGTTCCAAGACACGACTCAGTCGAGGCACAGGTGAGATAAGGTACAACTCATGTCAAGACACGGGTAAAGACAACTCTAGCATGAACTATAAAGTGAACAAGCCTGGTGTATCCACACTATCTAATCATGAAACTGATATGCAAGCAAGACGATAATCTAGTAAAACATGGAACGCAGGAAACATATAGATAAACTCACATCAACAAGAGAATAAGATGATAACATATATAAAAATAGGAAAGCTATAAGCATGAAAATAAACTGTAGAGGGAGGCAAGGTATCTTGCCTGGTGGTAGCACGAAGAACCAACAATATACCGTCAACTGGTAAGCCATAAAGTCCAAATCTCGCAACTGTCTCCGAAAGCTGAAACAGACATTGCCAACATTCTCAGAATAGTCAAATTAGCTAGTATTGTCTGTCCTTAAGTCCAATTCTGGAAACAGGGGTAAAACGATCATTTTGGGCCAAAACGGTATCCGCCGTTGGACCCGCTTTGCACCGAAAAGCATGCCAGAGTCAATGGTCTCTAAAGTCGTCAAACTATATGTCACAGATTTGTTTTGATGATACGAACCCAACCGTATGTCCAAAGTTGGATTCCGACAGGCCGTGCACAAAATCGTCCGTTGAATCGGATCGTAGGGCCCGCGAAACGACGATCCGATCAACTGTCTCAGAATCGGACCAAACTTGGCATGCAGGACCAAAAAAATGATACGGTCCTATTGGCACAAGATTCGTCTCGATTTGACGAACGTGCACAAAGTAATTAGGAAATTTGCAAAGAGGCCGATATGGTGAATTTCGACGGATACGCATCAAATTCGTCGCGCACACGCAACCAATTAGAATTTCGTCAAAGCCCGCACGTCCGCGAAGTCGATACGCACCTTTTGATGCTTTCAGTTCGCGACCACTTTACCCAATTTGATGGGACACACATCGTATCGGGAGGTTTTCTATTTTCTATTTTTTTGAAAAACAATTTTTTGGTCAATTTGGGTTGCCGATTTCTTGGGGCTCAGTCGATCAAATCGACTTCTGCAAGATTCATTGCGAAGCCCTATAGGTTGGTTGTAACTCTCTTCGATTGGTTTTTGAAATCTCTTAATGGTTTGTTCACAATCTACCTTCCAATTATGGGTTGGGACTGTCTTATTACTCTATTTTTGAATAGGTTTATCGGGATTTTTGCAATGAATTTCTGATCGATATAATCTAGTAGAATTAATTCTACATGAACAGGGTTGAAGGGGGTCAACTAGGCTCTTCGAAACAATTTAGGGTTCGAAAAATGATTAAGTATTCAGGGAGAAAACTCGAGACAAATATAGTACCTATGTAGGGTTGCTGCTGCTACTGGTGCTCGGCTGTGCACGTTCAGGAGCCAACTCCGGCGGCTCCCGGCGGCTAGGTCTGCGCACAGGTGGCCGAAGGTACACGCAGGAGGTAGGGGAAGGGAAAGGAACAGTTGGGGCTAGGGTTTTTCGAATTTTTCCATTCGTTTCTCTCGATATTTATACGCGAGGGGGTTCGGCTGTGCAAACAAAGGGGGGGTCGGGCCGTGGGCCTGGGGCAGGCTGGGATTCCCTTTTTTTTTCTTCTTCCTATTATTTCTTCTTTTTCTATTATTATTATCTCTATATAACTATATATATATATACAACTATATATATATATATATATATATATATATATAAATATATATATATATATATATATATATATATATATATATGTCTCTCTCTCCCTCTCTCTAACTATGTGTATCCATACATAGATACTCTATTTAATACAAAAAAACTGAAAACACTTTTATTAACAATTATCATAATGCAAATGTAAAATATTATTTTAAATAGTAATACTATATATATGAGATACATTTATTATACCTCAAAAGTAATAACCATTATAATAACAATAATAATAAAATAAGGAGGATAACAAAATAAGGTAAGTACGATAATAGGGGTTTGTACAAATGTGTATAGTAAATTCCTAATGCACGAAGATAGTACAAAGGAATTAGTTATCATATAAATTAAATAGTGGCTCAATAGCCGGCCCATATACAATATATATATCAATTAATTAGAACAATAACCATTAGGCCATTAAGTAAACTATAAAATATATAGATGAGAAAATATATCTACATGGACGTTGTTGGTCGTACTACATCACTAGAGGGCTTGAGCTTGTTTTGGGTCCAGTCCGGACTAAATTGGTACAACCGGGGCATCCCAAATATTATAGTCTCAAACAATATAAATAAATAAATCATTTATAGGGGTCATGTCACAACTTGGCCTGGTTTTCTTAGTTAGAACACACCTATGGCTCGACATTCCCCTACCATGGCTAAACACTAGTCAAAGCATGCCACTGCACTACCCGTGCCATGATTCCTAGTCGTCTGGTACTTCAAAACTCAACCATGGCTAAAGTCATCTACCGTAATAATTAACTAAATAATTATTTATAAAAATCTACAAGTCACCATTTAAATCAAATAAATAAAAAAATATTTTAAAAATTTTCGAGAAGGGGAGCTACAAAAATTGATTGGAACGATAAGGCGAGACTCGTATCAATGAATGATACGTCGGACGAAAATTATAATTCGGTCGGATGACCGAGACTAGCAGAACGATTATGCCATGAAGCAATAATCGGATCGATGGGAAAGGAAAACTCGAACTTACAAATGAGTCGTACGACTTATGATCTCGATAGAAATGTTGGGCGAGGCAAATCGAATCGCATGACTTGCGATCTCGATAGAAATATTGGGCGAGGCGAATTATAATCGGATCTCACGATGTGCGACTTCGGTGAAGAGTTGGTTGATGCGGGTAAATAGTGCCTAAGAGATAGTTGGTTTCGTTACGGCGAAACTTATTTGAGTACGACTGAAACACGCAAAACCTTAGAGGGCGTGATCGTATAACTCGAGGGTTCGATGTTGGATAATCGATAACTCGGTTATGCGATCAAAGCATAATGGAATGCAACGAATCGAGAAATGATTCAAGACATACGAAAATGTTTGTGGAGAACTTGGACGTATGCAATACAAGTTGTCGACATTGAAACAGAATCAAAGTTGACCCTTACGCTATCGAAATTGATACGACGTATCGAGATCGATACGTAAGAAAATGTAATCACGATGTGAGAATACAAAATGGAGTGTGTCTCGAGCTATCAAAATTTTGTAAATAACAATACGAGAATGAACGAACTGGTTGATCATAAACTATGTGATTGATCAAGACGAGACAATACGTCATCGACGATTGTTCGATGCGTATAGCATCTCGTGTGTCGACCACAAATAAGATAGACTCGAACTCAATGCGAGGCGATGCTTCGTGAATAGCAGAATCATCGATGGTAGTGCATGACTTTACTCGGAGGATAGTTGCGCATCAGTTGCGCCGATAGAAATGGTTTTGTCCGAAATTGGATAGCCGCATAGAAATAGTCGGAACGTGATTTGGCTCTAAAATAAGATATAGCATGGTTCGTAGTAAACTATTCTTTGGTGATGATCCATAATTATCGAGCGTAGCTTCGGGGCAGCTGACCCTAGGAGACTTGACCGCCAAATCAAACCAAATGTTGCAGACCGTAAGATGACCCATGCGATATCGCATATAAAATTGCATCGGTAACAAATATAGTGTGATGAATATTGACGATAAGTCTAGGCGATCGAAAATTATTGGAACAGCTTTCGATTGAGAATGATGTAGCTAGATTTTAAGTATTTGTCGGATGAATGCTTGAATGGTTATGTTGGTCGACGATCGAATAAGAAATTTACCAACAAACTTGGTGATTCGGATAAGCGATTGTGAGAATCGTGCTATGCACAAGAGAGAACAATAAGGGAATGACTTACGAGTTATGTCGTTAGATTTGGATTCACCTTGTAATTGAGCTTGCGTGAATCGAACTTATATTCGATGTTACGAGACGGATAAGTTGGGAATTTGGCTAGTAAATTCCTACTCGTTAGGAATCGAACGTAAGATGCATTGTAGAGACTTTGGGTCAAAACGATTGTTGCCTTGAGCACCGTTGCCTCGATGTGAACTATTGTGTCGAATAGATTGTGGCCTTTGTGTAATGTCAATTTAAAGTTACGTCGGAAGAAGTTAAGCACGGTGTCTAGGTAAGTAACCTAGCGGACGTAGCCGTGAATATTGATGCATTTGTAAGTCAACAAAGGAGATCGTATCGAGATAAGTTGCATAGTCAGACTTCGAAAATAGTTGGGTGGCAAATTCGAACGCAAGATGTTGCGAAGGATCGTTGTGATCGGATGTGCGACGCCTCGACGCAACTTATAGGATTGATAGTCCATACGAAACATACAAAATAAGAAATATAATTTTGAATCACGTCATGTGCTGTGACTTTACTGAATGAATCACGTATGTATCGAATATATGTATGCGATAAAAAATTTGAGAACAGTTGCTAAAGATAAGTCCGATAAGGAGTACGATATGGTAAGCATAGGATTGAAATTACATGTCAGCTTTATTCCAATTTGCTACCACTGGACTTGGTCGAAATACATATATCTTTGGGACGCCTTGAATATAGGTACGGATCCAAATTGAGTTGTATACAAATTCAAATTGAACTGCAGGAAAGTCTTTGGAATGTTAATGAAAAGCTTGCAAGATAGTGTAAAACTGAACAACATTGGTGGGACGAGATCGTGAAACAATCTATAAAACACTTAATCGGAGTATTGGTTTTGGTTCGAGGACGAACCTTGTTTCGAGTGGTATATTCTGTAATGCCCCGTTCCGCATGGCGCATTACGTTGAGACGTTGACTCAAAGAGTCGCATTGACCGAATGAAATATATCAAGGCGAATCGATATGAGAGTTACGTTGTCCCGAACAATGCATCGAACTAAGTCGATACGAAAAGTTGCATTGTCCCAAAGAATGCATCATGTTGAATAGATGCGAAGCACCGCATTACCCCGAAGGATAAGTACATTGAGACGGCTCAAATATTCTAAGAAATTGAATCGACCAAGGCGCAAGTCCTGTCACGACCCGCACCCAGTGTAGGGGCTCGAGAAGTGGTTACGTCCAGCCCACGTCGCAGTGTCGGCAGTAGAACGTTGTCCTAGGTCACATACATCTAACAGTTATATGGTACCTATACAGTATATACACTCCGAATGGAGGTGCCAATAAAGAAATACAGTCTCAATCATAACTAAGGCAGAATACGATAAGATAGATAGATGAAATTAACAGAATCCACAGATGATAAATACAAGATAAGAGAGAGAGCTAAATGTTATAAGATAAACAACTCCACAAATCCAGAATAACAAATCTCCAAATAAGTACAAGTGTATCCAACAAGACAGAATGATAAATAAGATACTGGTCTAGCTAACTAGCCTAGACTACTGTGGTAACATCCTCTGCAAGTACTGGGTCCTCCTGAGAGTCCAGCTCACATGTGTCATCTAGGCCTGCTCCGTAATAAGTAGTACAGAACTCATCAATATTATCTTTAATATTTCAACAGGTCCATTCAGGACTAGAGCGAGCACAGTACATGTTATGCAGTTCATAATATGACAGGATATATAAATATACAATAGAGTAAGATACATAAAATGCTACAAAATATACATGAGTAAAAGAGATAGAACTGTAATGTAAATAGATACTATAAGTAGAGAACTAACAGTGAACTAGTGATTTAGAGTACAAGATGAACATGTAAACGGCTTGAATTTGTACATGAGTAATCTAAGAGTTTGCACATGAGTATACTACTTTGGAATTGTTCACATGACCATTTATACTCCCCAATACCCCAATCAATACACAAGGATCCAGATAGGTTATGTTATTGCACATGATATCACATGAAGGCCCATAATAGGGTGTATATGATTGTATACATGGGGGCTCCGTGAACATGAGAGTACATGAATCACGAGAGTGAACATGAATGGTGAAAGCACCGGAGTACATGATGAAAGTGAAACGCACATGACATACTGTAACCCGATGCTCCGGAGGGGGATAAATCTCATAAAGAGATCCATATAGTACCAATTCGTGTTGACAACGTGACAATATCAAGTAAAGTAATCTAGAGCATAAATGTAAATCCTATCAAGTATGAAACAGTCAGAGAATGTACTCGCCTGATATCCTTAGTGTCTGAATGAAATACTGCCTGAGGAGTGGTGTCGAGCTCCTATTCAGAACAGCACAAGTCACAACATATCCAAATTGGTAAAATAAACTGCTACGATGCATTCTACATGATGTTTGGGTCAATCTAGGCTAAAGTCAACCTTTGGTCAACTTTAGTCAACTACTCTAGTCAAACTAGGTCAACTAGGTCAAACCTAACCCAAACAAGTCTCACTAAGCCTAGACAGTCTATCCTAGCAAGCATACATCATTCAGAAGTCAAACAAGTCTAACAACACACCAAACTTATGTGTATACATTCCATGTACCATAGGCTTGCACATTGGGATACCCATAGGCTATACTACATAGGCTATATGCCATACACAATAATATAGGCATACACACGTATTCAATTTCCACATATATATACATACTAATTATATAGACAATATGCATATATCTTATATTACATATATCACACAAGGTTACATATTATATGCGTATATATATGCATATTGAGAGATAGAGATATAGTATCCTGTACATATATGTGTGTGTGTGTGTCCTGAGTGTAGAGAAAACAGTGTGAATGTGTGTATAGCATGGGTGAGTAAGTGACAGTGGTGTGTGTGTAAACATATATGTGAGTGTGCTATATGTATGTGTGTAGATAGGTGAGTGTTAGCAAGCTAGTTTACACATGTGTGTGTGTACATATAATGTGAGAAAACAGTGTGTGAGTGTAATATTCTCAGGTTCTAGAGTACAAATGTGTGTAGATGTGTAATAGGACTCAATGTGTGAGAGTGTAGTGTGTGTAAGGATGTATGAGTGAATTCAGTAATTAGTGGTTCTCAGTTTACCGAGTGCCAATGTGTGTGCATACAGTTTCTGTGTGCAATGTGTGAGTGTCAATACCATTCTCAGATTAGTTCATGTGTGTGTCAATAGGGCATATGCATGTGTGTGTATCTATATTGTTCTCAGTTTTTAGGTTGAGTTTATGTGGGTATGTGTAGATACATAGGAATCAATGTATTCTCAGCTTTCTAGAGTATACCAACAGTGCATTCATTCCCAGGTCCTCAGTTTAGATATCCCAATGCAAAATCGAAAACCCATTTATCAACACCACCATGATTCCTATTTTGCAACTAAACTCAGTTTTTCATAGGTGAACCATATTGCAATTAACCAACCAAAATCAGAAAACACATGGCGGTCAAAATTCTCAGGAAAAGAACAGTGCACAATATTAACAGTTTACAATTCTCAGGTTTCAGTCCTAAAGTAAATTCGAAAACCCGATTTTCGATGTTAACTTGAAAAACCAATCATATAGGTAAATTTTTAGATGCATCTAGGTGAACAAACATTTGATTTATCATTCAAGGAACAGTAAACACATATTAAAATCTCAGGAAATCGACTTATCAGCCTAGGTATCAGAGATAGGGAAATTCCTATAAATTCGAATCAAAATAACAACTAATAATTAAATTAATAGGTTGGTAACAAATGTGTCATGTGAGAGGGTGTCGAAAGTGTGTCCCATTGTCTATGAACTGGATACAATGTGTCCAAAACCCAATCTAACACACGAACACTGAACAGTGTATTAACAGCGTCGTACACGCGTATCGAGTGAGCTAGGGACACGTGTGTCCCACCAAGTATGTCATGGTCGTGCACATAGGTAGAGGGGGTCTAGGGCTAGGGGTTGATCACCCTGAGTCATTTCCACATCGTGTCTTCGTGAGACACGAAGTCTGTGTTAGTGGCCTAAGTTCGGCTGTACGCTGACAGCATAAAATCCGTGCAGCCTCGATAACTCACGAACCACCCAATAAAACTCGATAAAACTCCATACCCCACCTGTCAGTCAACTCCCCTACATGCATATCAATTTTCATGCCATCTCGTGCTGTGTCCATGGAGAAATCGGATACGGGCAGCAGGACACCCGGCCGAGTCCCCATGCAGCGTGTCCAGTCCAATTTTGGACACAAAAATGACACGAAAACCAACTCAGTCTTCACAAAATTTAAGATACACATATAGATCTACAAATTCATGCAATTAGTTTAGCAAAATACGAAAATCCATTCCTAAGTGGCATTCTATCAAACACTTGCACATACACATTGACACGTGTCCGATACGGACACCAAACGGACACGATTTCTAACCAAATTTGAAGGACAGCTAGGGAACACCTAGATCTAGGCTAGGATGCAAAGAAATCAGAATAATAACACAATTTAAGGAGTTTACCTATAGGTTGTCCAATGGTAAGAAAAGCCCCAAAATAGAGTATTCCTCTTTGCTAGCTCAAATCTCCAAATTGTTCAAAAGCTGGGATTACTCTCCATAATCAGAAAATAGAGGAGTATTAGACTCTAACGCAAGAAGCTAGAGTCAAAAAAGAATTAAAATGAAAAAACTATGGATTGGGGAAGAATGGCCATACCTTTCTTTTTCTAAGTGTTGATTCAATACAAAAGAGGCAAGAACCAAATGAAGAAAGATTTTATAGGGAGGGAAACCCTAGGTTGCCGGCCATAGTGAGTGGAAATTAGGGTTAGGGTTTAGTCTAATGGGCTATGGGCCAAGTTGTATTAGTCATGGAATCAATTCATGAGTCTCAAGTCATTGAACCTAATCCTTAATCCTCCTATTTCAAACTAGATTCTAAATGACTAAAATTAGGTTGACTTAAGTTAGACTAGGGTCTTACCATGCTAACCAAGTCACCATAGCTAGGGTCAACATATAGGTTAGTCTCCAAGTCTCAACTAGTCAAAGTCAAAAATAACAATCACCAATTCAACAATTCAAAATAAATTCAAAATTTACAAAATGACCAAAATACCTTCAAGCTAAAATGTGGTAGTAATAAATCTACCCTCCTTAAAAGAATTTTATCCTCGAAATTAAAAGGCAAAACTAAACTGATGAGAAGGATAGACAATCATACCTCAAGGGCCAAAAAGATAAGGGTATCGCTCGCGCTTCTCATCCTCCCGCTCCCAGGTAGACTCTCCTGGAGAATGATGCCTCCATGCGACGCGAACCAAGCGTATCACCTGGTTTCTCAGTACCTTCTCTCGGCGATCCAGAATCTCCACTGGCTGCTCTGGATAACTGAGAGTAGGTCCCACCTCAATCTCCGAATGGTCAAGTACATGGCTAGGATCAGCCACGTACCGTCTCAACTGTGATACATGAAATATGTTGTAGACACCCACTAGTACAGGTGGCAAGTCTAGCTTGTATGCCACATCATCGTCTCTTCCGATGATCATGAAAGGCCCGATGAAGCGCGGGCTAAGCTTCCTACCTCTACCAAAACGTATGGTACCACGAGTCGAAGATATCCTCAAAAAAACCATGCCTCCAACCTAACCACAAATAAGGTCTCAAGTTACTAAATAATCAAACATGATCAAACAAACACAAATAAATAACCTGCTTCTAATTTTATCCCTAATCTGTACCTCAAACTCCAAAGACCTCCGGTGGCTATCGGCCCAATGCCGATGTCTGTCCTATGCCAAGCGAAGTCTGTCCCGAATGAGCTTTACCTTCTCGGCTACGTCCACAACCATCTCAGGTCCCAATGAAGCTCGCTCACCAACATCATCCCAAGATAAGGGTGTACGACAACTACGCCCGTACAACGCCTCGAAAGGTGACATCTCAATGCTGGCCTGAAAACTGTTGTTGTAAGAAAACTCGACCAAGTGTAGGTGATCCTCCCAGGATCCTCTAAAATCTAAGATGTACGTCCGCAGCATGTCCTCGAGCGTCTGAATAGTCCTCTCTGACTGTCCGTCCGTCTGAGAGTGGTATACAGTACTAAACTTGAGCTGAGTGCCCAAACTAGTCTGCAGACTCCGCCAAAAATGAGAAATAAAGTGACTACCCTGATCCGAGATGATGCTGACCGAAACTCCATGAATTCTGACAATCTGCCGTATGTACATCTTTGCAAGCCTCTCAGTAGACGTACCCACTTTAAATGGTAAAAAGTGGGCCGATTTGGTCAACCTGTCTACGATGACCCAAATCGCGTCTTTCCCTCATGGTGTACGTGGCAATCTAGATACAAAATCCATCATGATATGCTCCCACTTCCACTCTGGAATGGACAATGGCTGTAAGAAACCTCCTGGCCTCTGCCTCTCTTTCTTGACCTGCTGACAGACCAAGCACCTGGCTACGAAGCGAGCTACCTTTCGCTTCATCCCATTGTAGGACCGTTGAGCACCTCTAGAGGGGGGTGAATAGAGTGTGTGTGTGCAGCGATAAAATAATCACCAATTTAAAAATTTAACTATGGCAGAAAAAATAAGAGACAGTAAATAAAATTCAGCAAGAGATAGAAAGATCAAACTCAGTGACACAGCGATGTATACTGGTATCCCTCTGAGAGGACTAATCCAGTCTCGAGTACTCTTGCTCGATGTTAATCCACTATGGCACAAGCTAATTGAGAGCTTGCAGTCTCTTACAACACCGTGCTTGGTGACAAGCGCACGACCAACTTCACAACACCGTGCTTGGTGACGAGCGCACGACCGACTCCACAACAAGAATAGTTGTTGAACTTGGAATGACCTCTTTACAACTCTTGGATACCAAAAACTCTAAATCAACACAGATATTACTGGCTTTTGGCTAAGAGATGTATAGGTATAATTTGAAAGTTGTAGAACGTTTTGAAAACACTTGAATAGTAGAGAAGAGAAGATGAAGAATGAATGAGTGATTTGAAATGAAAATTTCTTTTCTATTTATAGGTGTTTTCTGAGACCGAACTCGGACAGAATTCGAGCAGAGTTCTGATGCAAATATTTTGTATAGATACGTTGCTCGTAGATTTGGAGGCAACTAACATTTGAATTCAAACTGACCGAACTCGGGCAGAGTTCGGACCGAACTCGGTTATAAGTTCTGTCAAAGGATTTTTTCGAAATATTTTATCAAAATAGTTTGTAAGAAAGGATTTTGGAATATTTTGTAAAACGATGTATAAAAGAGAAATGGGTAGGCTTTTTGGAAATATGGACTGGGATAACCCTAAGCCAGTATTACCAAATTGATTTTATAAAATAAATCCTCGACTCGATAAAATAAAAAAATACAGAATAAAATATAGAATGAGTCAACTTCAGATTTGATGATGTCTATGCTTTGCTGATGCAGTACAACGCCCGTTGATATTGATTTCATATCTCCTGAAATGATTAGCAGCAGTTTGTATATTTTGTTTATTGACTTAAGTGCATGTTGATTATCGAAATCGGGTGTGAACATGGAATGGGCCAACAATATCCCCCAATTTGATAATTGACAAACTTGAGTCCATACCAAAATATATCTTAAAAATAACAAATAATACCTGAGCAAAGAATTTGTTTGAATGCTTGAATTTGTTTGAATGCTTCTTTTGGTATTTGTACTCATTCTCCCCCTTTGTCAAATATAAAAATGAACTTGGCTCCCCCGTAATGTGTGAAGCCAACAAAAAATCAACAGACAAAGTGAAGTAATAAAGTACCATAAATATAACAGAGATAGATAACTAGAACTAAAATGAAAGTGCTAAAATAACATGTTCCACTACTAATCCAAAGTACAATCAAAATGCTAAAAATGTCTAACTATGAAGTTTAGACATAAAAAGAAAACTACATCATGGCATAAAATCATCAACTAACTCCTATCCATAACCAGCAGCTGAATCCTCGTCACAAAGTAGCATCATCACCGCCAGGGGCCTCTGGAGGAAAGTAGGCTGCAGTAGGATCGAAGTACTGGAAAGATGCCTCGTCACCAAATCGAGGTCCAGGGAAGTCTGGATGAGGCAGAATGGTAACAGGACGGACTGGATCATGAGATAGACTGTAGTGGAGATCCGTAAGTCCATTCCGAAATACCTGGGCCTGATAAATGTGACGGAACTCCGAGTCAACACAAGATTGATGACGTTGTGCTGAAAGAGCAACAAACTCATCGAATCTCTGATAGAAGCCTAGATCAAATCCCGAAGCAGGAGCAGCATCAGGAGCAGGAGCCTCGGCACCGATGTCTTGAGCAGGCTGAGCACCAGGTGGCAGAGGTGGAGCAGGGTATCTGCGGGATCTGGTGAGCTCAATAGGAGTGGAGGAGTAAGCACAGGTTTGAAGGTCAATATCAAACCTGCGGAAGATGGCTGCCAAGTGCATAGGATACACTAGGTTGCGTCCTGCATTTCTGCAGTTCAGCATCCAGTCCATCATGGTCTTTGGAGTAGAAAAAGGTATTCCAAAATGAATGTGATACATGGTGGAGAGTTCTAAGAAAGTAATCCTATCTGTGGATCCTTTCTTAGGGAGGAGAACAGAGAAAATAAATCGATGGAGTTCATAAAAGTTTTGATTTAGATTTTTAGAAAAGACTCTCCGAGGAACTGGGTTGGGATGACAAATAAGTTCCTTGAAAGAAGCAAGGGTGACATCCTCGAGAAATTGGACATGGTTAATGTCCACCAAAGCAGCACCAACATCAGGAACATGGAAGAATTCACTAATGTCCGTAGCGCTGAACTCTAATTCTTGCCCAGCAACGTAAGAATAAAAGTTGTCATTTGGTTTTACTTGCAAGTTGCAGTAAAACAACCTGACAGCATTATCAAAAATATTTTCGGCTACTTCAAAAAATTCTCGGTAGCCGAGATGGTCAAAAGTAGGTGCATATTCAGAAAAGATGGTAAAATTAACAAAAGCTCCATAACAGATTCTACGTCCGAAAAAAGAGTCGAACCATAGGTCAGAGAATTCCTTGTCGGGGAATAGGGTTGAGTCGTAATCCTCTGAGCCTAAGGGTCGTGCTGGACTGAATAGACTAGCCGGAGTATAATCCGAAGAGGAGGATCCGCCTTGGGAAGTAGATGCCCTCTGACGTTTAGGAGCCATTGAAAAAAAATAGAGGGAAAGGAAGTAGATTACCTTAAAAGAGGAGGAAGAGCAAGAGATTGGGTAGCCCACCAGATCAGCTAAGATGCTTGCTAAGGAGGAGTAGAAAGAAGTTTCTAGGTGAAAGGAGAAGTAATCTCGAGTTGGTGAGTAAAAAAGAGTAGAGGAAGAGGGGTATATAAAGGGGTTAGGGACGGTTGTTCGTTTCTGGAAAGATAACAGCGCCGACCGAACTCGGTCCGAATTCGGCCCGAACTCGGTTAGAGTTCTGCCCGAGTTTGGCTACTTGCATTCCCGAGACAGTAAATGCAGTTATGGTGGTTAAAAATTAATTTTTATGACTTTTGACTTTGTATTTAGTAACGTACATTATTAATGGGTTAACTGTAGGGGTTCTGTCCCAGCTAACGGAGGTTCATCAGGGAACTCTTAAGTACCGCTTCGCTTCGAGCGTAGTCGTGTTGACAGACAGACCCTTTTTAGGCTTGTACCCAAAAAAATATCCGTTAAATAAATGCCAAAGTATTAAGTTATAAAATTAAAATTAACAACCATATTACATTATGAATCTGAAAATTCAAGTATACCGAGCTCACGCCTCAATGTGTTAAACCGGTCTTCAGCCAATGGTTTTGTGAATATGTCTGCTAGTTGATGATCTGTGTCAACAAATTCTAAACAGATATCCCCGTGTTGTTGATGATCACGTAGAAAATGATGTCGTATCTCTATGTGTTTTGTGCGTGAGTGACAAATAGGGTTCTTAGTCAGATTTATAGTGCTAGTGTTGTCACAATATATAGGAATCTTAGTGTAGTACAGATTATAGTCTTCCAGGGTTTGTTTCATCCACAAAATTTGAGCACAGCAACGACCTGCGGCGATATACTCAGCCTCAGTAGTTGATAATGCTA
The DNA here is from genome assembly GCA_029216955.1 of Iris pallida. Lineage (NCBI taxonomy): Eukaryota > Viridiplantae > Streptophyta > Magnoliopsida > Asparagales > Iridaceae > Iris > Iris pallida. The sequence goes on from JANAVB010016195.1 coordinate 18,644,394, forward strand.
CAGAATTTTGCTTTTTACTAAACCAGGAGACTAAGGCCTTTCCTAGAAAATGACATGTGCTACTGGTACTTTTACGGTCCACTTTGCATCCTGCAAAATCTGCATCCGAATAACCTATCAGGTCAAAGGATTTGGTTTTAGGATACCATAAGCCAACTGTAGAAGTTCCTTTAAGGTATCGAAAGATACGCTTAACGGCACTTAGATGTGATTCCTTAGGATTTGCCTGATAACGTGCACAAATGCAAACACAGAATATTATATCAGGACGACTAGCAGTTAAATATAATAAACTACCAATCATACCTCGATACTTACGCTGTTCGACAGGTTTGCCACTTTCATCAGAATCAAGCTTTGTAGATGTAGCCATAGGAGTCCCAATTGGCTTTACGTTTTCGAAGTCATACTTTTTCGGTATGTTCTTTGTGTACTTAGCTTGGTTGATGAAGGTTCCTTTTGAGTGTTGTTTGATCTGTAGTCCTAGGAAGAAGTTTAGCTCTCCCATCATACTCATTTCAAATTCACTCTACATACACTTAGCAAAATCTTGACAAAGTTTTTTGTTAGTAGAACCAAATATTATGTCATCTACATAAATTTGCACAAGGAGAATATCATCATTCAGAGATTTGATAAATAAAGTAGTATCAACTCTACCTTTTAAAAAGCCATTATCAAGTAAGAAGGCACTTAGGCATTCATACCAAGCACGAGGTGCTTGTTTGAGTCCATATAGTACTTTCTTAAGCTTGAAGACGTGATCAGGTTTTTGAAAATCTTTAAAACCAGGGGGTTGTTTCACAAAAACTTCCGCTTTTAAAAAACCGTTTAAAAATGCACTCTTCACGTCCATTTGAAATAATTTAAAATCATTAAAGCATGTAAATACACAAAACATGCGGATGGCTTCTAATCTAGCAACAGGAGCATAAGTCTCATCATAATCAATTCCTTCTTCTTGATTATAACCTTGTGCCACTAGACGTGCTTTGTTGCGTAGAACTTGTCCATCTTCACTGAGTTTATTTCGGAACACCCATTTGGTACCAATTATCGATTGACCAATAGGTTTAGGAACGAGTTCCCAAACTTGGTTTCTCTCAATTTGATTTAGTTCCTCTTGTATGACATGAATCCAAAACTTATCAGAAAAAGCATCATCTATATTCTTAGGTTCTATTTGAGAAATGAATGCAACATTTGCTGCTATATCAGAATTTTTAAGAGAGGAACGTGTACTTATACCTTTAGATACATCACCTATAATAAGTGTTTCTGGATGATCTGGCAAGAATTTTAATGAATCAAACTTTTAGGTCAGATCTTCCACAGAATTCTTTTCAGTCTTTGCATGTGTCTCTTCATCATCACTGTCGCTAGATCTGTGACTATTCAGCTCATCAAAAGTAACATTAATGGATTCTTCAACAATTATAGATCTTTTATTAAAATTCTATATCCTTTACTCTTAGCAGCATATCCGAGAAATATCCCTTCATCTGCTTTCGAGTCGAACTTACCCAAGTTATCCTTGGTGTTCAGGATAAAACAGCGACATCCAAAAACTTTGAAATAAGAAATATTTGGAATTCTTCCAAACCAAAGCTCATATGGTGTTTTCTTCGAGATTGGTCGAATTAACACCCTATTCAAAACATGACAGGCTGTACTAACAGCTTCTGCCCAAAAATACTTAGGAAGTTTATGCTGATTTAGCATAACTCTAGCCATTTCGCTTAGAGTACGATTCTTCCGCTCCACAATACTATTCTGTTGGGGAGTTCTAGGATAGGAAAATTCATCATAATATCCACTATCATCACAAAACTTTTTGAAATCAAAATTTACGAATTCGCTACCATGATCACTTCGGATACGAGTAATCATGAAGCCCTTTTCATTTTGTACCTTTTTACAAAATATTTAAAATTCAAAAATAGCATCACTTTTGTTTGATAAAAAGTAAACCCAAGTAAATCGAGAGAAATCATCAACAATAATAAAAGCGTAGAGCTTACCGCCAAGACTAGCGACTTTACTAGGTCCAAATAAATCCATATGAATTAACTGTAAAGGTCTGGAAGTACTTACAGTGTTGATGGATTTAAAAGTGAATCTATGGGCTTTATTCTTTTCACAGTCAACACATACCATATCTCTCTTGAATGGAATTTCAGAGAGTTCTTTTACCAACTTTTTAGTACTGAGTCGTGAGATAGTATCCATATTTGCATGTCCTAGTCTCATGTGCCATAGCCAGCTTTCATCTAGATTAGCTACTAGGCATCTTCCTGTATTATTAGTATTCTCCAAAAAGAAAACATAAATATTGTCTTCTCTAATCCCTTTATATACGGGATCACCAGATGACATATCATATATGGTGCATTTATCTTTCACAAAATTGATACCATAACCGTTATCAGCTAAATGACTTATGCTCAGTAGGTTATGTTTCAATTCTGTTACTAGACAAACATCTTTTATTACTGGATAAGAAGAAATACCTACAGTACCATTACCAATAATATCACCTCTCAATTTATTTTCGAAGGAGACATATCCTTCTTTCTTTATCGATAGCGTAGCGAACAAAGATGCATCACCGGTCATGTGTCGCGAACATCCGCTATCGAGGATCCATTTGCTTCTAGCATGAGAGGGTTGAGGGTCCACCTACAAGACAAGTAGATGAATCCTTTGGTACCCATTTACTGAAGGGTCCATTCTGATTAGTTTTAGGTCTCCAGAATAAAGTGTGATTGTCAACAAGCTTCCTTGCCAAACAATACTGTGATATGTGTCCATGCGTGCCACTATAAGTACAGGTAAGTTTAGAACCAGATGTGGTAACAACTGTGTTTACATGCTTGTTTGGTTTCTTGGAGAACCTATAAGTGAAAGCATGGTAATAGTCGTGTTTCTTTTGTTCTTTCTTATTTTTAGTCCTCTTAGGTGTATGCTTAGCATTAGGACTAAAGTTAGGCTGTGTCACAGGGATTACCTGTTTGCCTAACTTGATTTCTAACTTTTTAGAAATTGCAATAGACTCTTCATATTTAGCAGTCATAACTGAGAGTCTTTATTCTGTAACTAAGTGCTTCTTTTCTCTGTGTCATACAATTTTTGCATCTTGACATAGTCTCTTTCTTTCTTTTCAATATTGAGGATAGCCTCATGATAGTCTACCTTGAGTTTGGCTATCTCTTTCGTGTTACCGGTAGTAGACGTCTCTTTAATATCTTCAATAAGATTGGACAGTCTAGCTAACTCAGTTGTGTATGCCTTAATCTCTTTTCGAGATTGCTTATACTTGTCGAGCACAGTTTTGTGATCTTCAAGTAATTCGCTAAAGGCATTTTCTAATTCATCAAAAGTAAAATCATCATATAGATGGTTTGAAGATACCTTATCAAATGCTATAAGACAGACATTGGCATTTCCGTAGGGTCTATCCTCTTCTTCTGTATCACTGGCATCACTTTCATGCCAGATACTTGTGTTGGCATACTTTCGACCGGATGTTGCTTTTCTGCTTGATCTTGATCTGTCATATGGACTGCTTTTCTTTGAAGTTGGACAATCCTTCTTCATGTGCCCCGTCTTCTTGCATCCAAAGCAAATGGTTTCATCTTCATTGCTTTCTTAGACATCTCTCTTCCTTTTGCTTGATTTCTCAAACTTTACGAATTTTTGGAAGTCCTTCACAAGTAGGGCTTGTTCATCACCACTTGATGATTCTTCATCAGAGTCATTGCATGTTGATTTTCTTGCTTGAGCTTTGAAAGCAATAGATTTTTCTTTTGGTGTTGCTTCTTCAAACTCTTGCAAATCAAGTTCATGGGTTATCAGCTTCTCCATTAATGTTTCTAAGGACATAGTGGTGAGATCGTTTCCTTCAATAATTGTTATGGCTTTTGGATTCCAGTTCTTGGTTAGAGCCCGCAGTACTTTTCTGATCTTCTCATGATTGCTGTAATTCTTGCCAAGAGATTGCAGAGGATTAGTTATATCAAGGAAACGAGTAAACATCTGTGTAATTGACTCACCGGGTTTCATCTTGAAAGATTCATATTCATGTGTCAGTCTACTAATTTTGGATTCCTTCACTTGGGAAGTACCTTCATGAGTTACCTCAAGAAGTTTCCAAATTTTGTGAGATGCCTTACAGGTTGAAACTCTGTTAAACTCCGTTTTGTCAATTGCACAGAATGGTGCTGGTTTGTTATAACCATCAATGACTATAGACCAAAGATCAAAGTCAAGAGATTTTAAGAAGAAAGTCATCCGTGTTTTCCAGTAGGTATAATTAGTACCATCAAAAAGTAGGGGTCTATTTGTGGATTGCCCTTCACCGTTGAATATTGATTTCACGGCTGCCATATATACTCTCTGAGGTTTGTTATATAAGAATATAACCTGCTCTGATACCAATTGTAGAACCGTTGAGCACCTCTAGAGGGGGGTGAATAGAGTGTGTGTGTGCAGCGGTAAAATAATCACCAATTTAAAATTTTAACTATGGCAGAAAAAATAAGAGACAGTAAATAAAATTCAGCAAGAGATAGAAAGATCAAACTCAGTGACACAGCGATGTATACTGGTATCCCTCTGAGAGGACTAATCAGTCTCGAGTACTCTTGCTCCATGTTAATCCACTATGGCACAAGCTAATTGAGAGCTTGCAGTCTCTTACAACACCGTGCTTGGTGACAAATGCACGACCAGCTTCACAACACCGTGCTTGGTGACGAGCGCACGACCGACTCCACAACAAGAATAGTTGCTGAACTTAGAATGACCTCTTTACAACTCTTGGACACCAAAAACTCTAAATCAACACAGATATTACTGGCTTTTGGCTAAGAGATGTATAGGTATAATTTGAAAGTTGTAGAACGTTTTGAAAACACTTGAATAGTAGAGAAGAGAAGATGAAGAATGAATGAGTGATTTGAAATGAAAATTTCTCTTCTATTTATAGGTATTTTCTGAGACCGAACTCAGACAGAATTCGGACAGAGTTCTGATGCAAATATTTCGCATAGATACATTGCTCGCAGATTTGGAGGCAACTAACATTTGAATTCAAACTGACCGAACTCGGACAGAGTTCGGACCGAACTCGGTTATGAGTTCTGTCAAAGGATTTTTTCGAAATATTTTATCAAAACAGTTTGTAAGAAAGGATTTTGGAATATTTTGTAAAATGATGTATAAAAGAGAAATGGGTAGGCTTTTTAGAAATGTGGACTGGGATAACCCTAAGCTGGTATTACTAAATTGATTTTACAAAATAAATCCTAGAATCAATAAAATGTAAAAATATAGAATAAAATATAGAATGAGTCAACTTCAGATTTGATGATGTCTATGCTTTGCTGATGCAGTACAACGCCCGTTGATATTGATTTCATATCTCCTGAAATAATTAGTAGCAGTTTGTATATTTTGTGTATTGACTTAAGTGCATGTTTATTATCGAAATCGGGTGTGACCATGGAATGGGCCAACACCCATACCACCAGACGCGCTCCCTCAGATCCCTGTACATCTTGTTGGTACCAGGATGTATAGAGTACTGAGATCTGTGGGCCTCCTTCATGACCTGCTCCCTGAGCTCTCTACTGGGCACACACAGCCTGGAACCGTGCCTCAAAGCACCATCCTCTGCAAGAGTAAACTCACCATCCACTAGCCCTGCTCGAACCTGCTCTCGGATACACCGTAAAGTAACATCCTTGAACTACGTCGACTTGATCCTCTCCATCAAGTCCGATTGAATCTGAAGGCCCCACATCTACATCTGAACTCCCGGCACAATTACCTCAATCACCAGGCTCTCCAAATCTTCTAGCAAATGGTGATCCATAGTCAAACACATGGTTGTCGGATACCTACTCAAGGCATCGGCAACCGCGTTGGCCTTTTTTGGGTGATACTGTAGTAAGATGTCGAAGTCCTTCATCAGCTTTAACCACCTGTACTGCCTCATGTTGAGCTTCTTCTGTGTAAACACATACTTCAAGTTCTTATGATCTGTGAAGATCTCCACCCTCTCTCCATATAAGTAGCGTTTCCACAACTTCAAAGCAAATATCACTGCTGCCAACTCCAAGTCGTGGGTAGGGTAGTTCTTCTCATGGGAACATAACTGCCTTGAAGCATAGGCAATCACCTTTCCATGCTGCTGCAAGACATAACACAAACCCTTCTCCGAGGCGTCACTGTAGATGGTGAACCCTCCCGATCCTGATGGCAATGTCAGAATCAGAGCTATCGTCAACCGCTTCTTCAACTCATCAAAAGCGACCTGACACTCCTCTGACCAAACAAACTTTGCATCCTTCCAGGTCAGCCTAGTCAACAACTCTGCAATTCGGAAGAGATCCTGCATGAACCTCCTGTAATAGCTTGCCAGTCCCAAGAAGCTCCTAATCTCTGCTAATAAACTCGATGCCGACCAAGCCTCAACTGCCATGATCTTCTTCGAGTCTACTGAGATCCCATCTCCAGTCACCACATGACCCAAGAAGTCAACTCTTTGTCAGAAAGAACTCACACTTCGAGAGCTTGCCATACAGCCTCTCTTTCCTGAATGTCTCCAGAACCACTCTCAAGTGCTCCTTATGCTCCTCCTCAGTCTTCGAATACACCAGGATATCATCGATGAACACTACCATGAACTTGTCCAAGTACTGGTAGAACACCTTGTTCATCAAGTTCATAAATACCGTCGGGGCGTTGGTCAGCCCAAACGACATAACCAAGAACTCAAACTAACCATACCGCATCCTGAATGCGGTATTCGGGATATCCTCCTTCTTTACCTTTGCCTGATGATAACCTGACCTCAGATCAATCTTCGAGAAAACCCGAGCTCTCCTCAACTGATCAAAGAGATCATCAATCCATGGCAGTAGGTATCTGTTCTTGATCGTGAGGTTGTTGAGTGCCCTGTAGTCGATACACATCCGTGCCGACCCATCCTTCTTGGGTACAAAGAGTATCGGAGGACCCAAAGGTGAAGAACTCGATCGGATGAAGCCCTTGTCCTGCAGCTCATCCACGTGGTTCTTCAATTCTACCAACTCACTGTTGTTCACTCGATAGACATGCTAAAAAATTAGCTCCGTGTCGGAAACCAAGTTTATCGAGAACTCAACATCCCTGTCCAGTAGAAGTCCTGGCAACTCCTCCGGAAAGACGTCCATGAACTCTGAAATCAAGGGATGGAGAACCGTCTGCTCCTCGACTGAAACTCCACAGAAAAGTTCGCTGCTCTGCTCCGTCTGCCGTCGGGTGAACTCGAACTCTTGCTTTCCTGGCGCTCCGAACAAAACTCTACACCCACGACAATATATGATGGCATGGTGCCTGCTCAACCAATCCATACCTAATACGATATCGTAGTTCGGTAGTGGCATTACGAACAGACTCACCTCTAACTCTCGGCCTCCCAAAATAACACTCCGCCCTCTGCAAACATCACTGACGAGGATAATACCACCCCCGATCATGATCTTGTAGGTCCTAGGCAATGGTTCAAATACTAGGCAGTGTCTAACAGTAAATGATACAGACACAAAACTGTGGGAAGCCTCGAAATCAAATAAGGCGAAAGCTGGAATGGAGTCGAGTAGAAAAGAACCTGCAATCAGCTCCCCAATAGCCTCTGTATCTTCGGAACCATGACGAAAGCTCGTCCCTGCTGGCCTCTCCTGGCCTGCTGCTGGTACTGCAAAAGCCGCTGCTGCTGAGTCGACAGCGGTCCCTTCTACTGAACTGTTGGGGCCCTGGCCCCCGCTCCCTGAGCTGCTCGTCCAGAAGAGTATACAAGAATGTTGTCGAGAAACACCACGACAAACTGATCTAAGTACGGCATAAAGATGCGGTTCATCAAATCCATGAATATTGCTGGAGCATTGGTCAAACCAAACGGCATTACCAAGAATTCATAATGCCCATACTTCGACCTGAACGCTGTCTTGGGAATATCCTCCTTCCGAACCCTCACTTGATGATACCCTGAACGAAGATCTATCTTGGAGAAAACTCTAGCCCTGCTCAACTGATCAAATAAGTCGTCGATCCTCGGTAATGGGTACTTGTTCTTTACTGTCGCCGCGTTAAGCTTCCTGTAATCAATGCACAATCTGGATGATCCATCCTTCTTCCCCACAAGTACTACTGGTGCTGCCCACGGTGATATGCTAGCTTGGATGAACTTCTTCTCATTTAGTTCCTCTATGTGCTGATATACCTTGGCCTGCTCTGAATCCGCCATTCTATAAACTCGATCTGATATCGGTTTAGTTCCAGGTGCCAATTCTATATTGAACTCAATATCTCTAACCGGTGGTAGACCTGGAAGTTCTTCAGGAAATACGTATAAAAACTCTTCAACTACCTTCGAAACTTGAACTTCTTCCATTGCCGTCACTACTCCCTGTTCTTGTTGAGTTGCCACTGATCTGACTAAGGTGAATCACTTCATGCCTGGAATATCAAAAGATACACTCCCACTACGACAATCTATTGTCGCATGACTGTCTTTCAGCCAGTCCATGCCTAAAATAATGTCAAAATTTCTATCAGAAAATTCTATTAACCGGGCGGGTAAGGAATGTCCGCAAACTACAACGCTACATGCTAGAATAACTCTACTAACTCCTACGAGCCCATTACCAGTGAGTATATTCAACCTCCCTGGCAATGCCTCAAACTTCATTCCTAGCCGTGTTGCAAATTGTGCAGATATAAATGAGTGTGATGCTCCCGAATCAAACAATGCTACTGCGGGATATGAGGCGACGAGAATGTTACCTGCCACAACATCTCCCGATGCTAATGCCTCCTCCAAGGACAGAGTGAATGCATGCCCTCGACCTCCTTGTTGGTTCCCATGTTGCGGCCTAGCCTTGTGCTGCTGCTGGCCCCTTCCTTGATGATGCTGGGGTGGTCTATGCTGGTGTTGCTGTATCGGTGGTCCCTACTGTCGAAACATCTGAGACTGTGGCATCAACGGACGTTGGGCCAACGGTCTCACTGCTACCGCTGGTCCTCGATACTGTCCTGCCCCTGGTGCTGACAGAGCAGGAAACTGCTGCACTGGTCCTCCTGACCTCGTATTTATGGGACATGTGGTAACCCGGTGATCTGGATTTCCACATATCAAACACAGTCCGTTCAATGCCTGACACACATCTCTAGTGTGCCCCATCTTTCCACAATAAGTACAGCCCGCTGGGGGTTGCTGGTTCTTTCTCTGTTGTTGTTGCTGCTGCCTTGGTGGTGGTGCTGGCCCTCGTATTGCCACATCGTGAATACGAATGCCAAGGGATGGTACTGTTGTTCGGGTGCTGCTCCCCCTCCTCCTTCAATCTGACTGTAGGATCTTTTCTGACCTCCAGTCCTTGTCGTGATCCTCTGAATGGTGATCTCATGCCTTCGGGTGGCCGTCAATACCTCATCGAAAGTCTGATAATTGTGTCCCTCTATTAATTGCAAGAGCTCAAGATGAAACCCTTGCTGGAACCTCATAGCCCTCTGGCTCTCCGTTGCTACCATCTCTGGGGCGAACCTGCTCAATCTGCAGAACTCTGCTGCATAGGCATCTACCGTCTTGTCGGCCTGCTTGAGGTTGATAAACTTCTGTTGTAGCTCAAATTGCGCCACAACTCCATAGTACTTCGTCTTGAATATTGCTATAAAATCGTCCCAAGCAACGGGACGTCTGATACCTACTTCCTCTGATTCCCACCAATCTCGGGCGAGATCCTGAAGTAACAACTTCACCTGATCTACACGTTCTTCTGTCGGCACCTTAGCGGCTGTCAGAATAGCCTCAATATCCTTAAGCCACGCATCTGCTGAGATGGCATCTTCCGTGCCCTCGAAACGACGGAGGTTGTACTTGCAAAACCTGGCTGATGCTCCTGAATCTGGCCTCGCCCCTCTTTCCAATGCTGTCTGTAATCCTTGGTTGAGTAGTACGTTCTGCTCCTGCAACTGAGCGTGCATGCGCTGCTGGGCTAACATCTGGTGTTACTGAGTAGCCATCATCCCTCTCATGATCTCCAGAAGGGCCGGTGTGTCTACTTCCACAAGGGTAGGTAGAACTGTTGGTGGTGGTGGAACCTCCGGATACTGCGATCCAGCTGCTGCTTCTACTATTACTTCTTCTTGGATAGTCTCTTGAGGTAGTACTGGTCCTTGTTGCTGATCAACATGGTCAGGTTGTCCATGTTGCCCTTGTTGATGTTGCCCAGTCCTGACAGATGCGGACGAGGTGCCCCTAAGAAAAGGGACAAGAGAACAATCAAACGATCGGACAGAAAAGATCAATGAAGTCAAAGGATACCGGAATGTCAAGCTAGAGTTGAGAACAACGAATCGTGAGATCAAGGAGGAACATGTGTGATTGAGACATCCTATAAATCAAAACACCCCACAAGTCTGAAATCAGACCTGCATGGGATACCATTAAAACCTTGTCACGCCCCAGAACCAGAATACTGGAGAGCGGAGGAATGACTCAGCCAGCTACGTATTACGGGTAGATGAATACCGTATAATATGATCAATTATGTCTAAAAGACGAGGGGGTGCATACTACATGAAAGTCTCACTATGGTTACTTCACATCTATTATCTCAATCATTCAAATAAGAAACAAAAATAGAGAACATATAAGATAAAGCAGTAAGGCGTCCCAAACGCTTAGTCAAAATGATCTTGAGATCTGGCTTTACAAAATATAGCCAGATGATATAGCAACATATACACAATTGTTATCAGCTGCAGTCTGACTTAATTACAATTATGTAAAAGTAAGTACAAGACAATCCGACTAACATGTCGGTACAAAACGGTAAGGTATTAATTAAATAACAAAATGAGTGGGGAAGTAAGGAACCCACTCGAGTCCTCCTGTGATCATCCCTCTAGTATTGACCATCTTGGAGGTGGAAGTAAGCTGAGTCCTCGGGGACTGGCTCTAAATCTGGCCATGAAAAACCAGAGAGGTTAGACCTCTAATAGCAAGTACTGCAAGGGAGCACGATATGAGGAATAAAACCAGAAATAGGAAACACAATAAGTAGATCTCTGTTGGCTACTGAGTTTTACATCACATCACGACACTTCGAACCAACCTTCTAACCAAACAAGGACAGAAGTTGACCCGTCATGCCCTGATATTTCGATCATCTCAGTTAGTCATCAGAGTAATGACAGTACACAAATAAATCAATTTGAACGGCCATGCAACTACTACGACTTGCTACTGTGGGTTCCAAGTTATCCTGGAATTATGCAAATAGGGATTTCTCAGTTCTTACTATGTGCAAGCAAGGCTAGTTTACCCAGTCGATCAATTGCGCCAATCATAAATTAGACGAGTTCCAGCGGGACGTCCGTCATCAATATACAATATACAATAATATAACCAGATACCGCTCCCTGCCCGTGTGGCAGATTTACAGTATCTGTGGGGACCAGCCGTCCTGTCGGGCACTACTAATCCCAAGAGGGCTGCCATGTAAGAACTCGGGGATCCATTCTCTCTATGCAATCATTATTTTATTTAACTTAATAGTCTCTACGTTGAGTGAAATCCTATACCTTGGATCATGGTCAGTCAAATGAGTACTTTCGTCCGGGGTACGATATGCGCAACTCTACAACGATACCCGTGCGGCTAGGTTGTAGGTCTTACATAGCGTAATACAACAATCAAATCTAACCACGGAATAATCATGCCTCGACCATAAAGTACACATGCTGCTTTGTAGAAAAATAAATAAATTGAAGCCTGTACATGCCTGTATGTCAATATTCGGGATCGGCCAATCAATTATAATAGTTTATAGTTAATATGAACGTGTCTCATTCATTCAATTCAATAAGACGACTAGCCAGTCTCTTAGTTCCAACTAGGAACGCATGATCAATTATTAGTCAAAGTAACAGTCAGGGTCAATTTGTGACAAGGCATGAAAGTCAAATTAGTATTAAGCATGGTCGAGTCTATAACTAGCATAAAATAGTTGGTAACATATTCTTGAAGCCAAGGAAAAAAATCTACAACTTTCATGTTGGAAGTTAGAAAAAATTCGGGCCAAAAAACAGTCAAAAAGAGCATCAAACAATCAAAATCAGCCAAAATCAGCCTCATGCGGCTCAACAATGCTTATGCGGCTCAAAAATCCTTATGCGGCCAAAAATGGTCATACGGCCAGAAATCCTTATGCGGCCAGAAATCCTTATGCAGCCAAAAATGGTCATGCGGCCAGAAATCCTTATGCGGCCAGAAATGGTCATGCGGCTCAAAAATTCTTATGCGGCCAGAAATGGTCATGCGGCTCAAAAATTCTTATGCGGCCAGAAATGGTCATGCGGCTCAAAAATTCTTATGCGGCCAGAAATGCTCATGCGGCCAGAAATGGTCATACGGCTCAAAATTTCTTATGCGGCCAAAAATGGTTATGCGGCTCAAAAATTCTTATGCGGCCAGACACTATTCATCGTCCCTGCCAGAATCTGGACAGATGAACATAGAAGTTTGACCAAAATTGTTTTGGCCATAACTTCCTCAAATCAAGTCGAAATCTAACTTTTCAAAAGCCAAAATAGGGTAGAATTGAATTCTCTACAACATAGAACCACTTATTTTTGAAAACAACAAAGTTTGATAGATCAAAACCATAAAATCCATATGAAAACCAAAACTTGAAACTTAGATCTACACCCATCCTTCCATGGAAATCAAGAACTTCAAGACCTAAACTTGTAGAGGAAGAGAAGATGAACAACATAGACTAAAAATAAATAGGGATGCATGAAATCCCTCATGGTGTGCAAGATATACTTGCCTCTCCAAATGGGTGGGTGGGAGAGTAATAGAGGAAGAAGAAGAGTAATGGTGAAGTAAATGAAGAATGAGAAAGGAGATGAGCTTTATATGAAGGAGTGGTGGTAGGTGGGGAGTTGGGTTCATGATGAACCAAAAAAAAAACCGAAAACAAACCAATCTAGGCCGAACCCAATAACCAAAGCAGAAAGTAAAATGCAGAAAGTAAAATACAGAAAAATAATTAATGTGAAATTAAAAAAATTTAAATACAGAACAATACATGGTAAATATTAAATAAATACGTATTCTGGGAACGGAAAGTGACAACCGGAGTATATGATGAAAGTGAAACGCACATGACATACTGTAACCCGATGCTCCCGAGGGGGATAAATCTCATGAAGGGATCCATATAGTACCAATTCATATTGACAACGTGACAACATCAAGTAAAGTAATCTAGAGCATAAATGTAAATCCTATCAAGTATGAAACAGTCAGAGAATATACTCGCTTGATATCCTTAGTGTCTGAATGAAATACTGCCTGAGGAGTGGTGTCGGGCTCCTATTCAGAACAGTACAAGTCACAACATATCCAAATTGGTAAAATAAACTGCTACGATACATTCTATATGATGTTTGGGTCAATCTAGGCTAAAGTCAACCTTTGGTCAACTTTAGTCAACTACTCTAGTCAAACTAGGTCAACTAGGTCAAACCTAACCCAAACAAGTCTTACTAAGCCTAGACAGTCTATCCTAGCAAGCACACATCATTCACAAGTCACACAAGTCTAACAACACACCAAACTTATGTGTATACATTCCATATACCATAGGCTTGCACATTGGGATATCGATAGGCTATACTACATAGGCTATATGCCATACACAATAATATAGGCATGCACACATATTCAATTTCCACATATATACATACTAATTATATAGACAATATGCATATATTTTACATTACATATATCACACAAGGTTACATATTATATGTGTATACATATGCATATTGAGAGATAGAGATATAGTGTCCTGTACATATGTGTGTGTGTGTGTCCTGAGTGTAGAGAAAACAGTGTGAATGTGTGTATAGCATGGGTGAGTGAGTGACAGTGGTGTGTGTGTAAACATATGTGTGAGTGTGTTATATGTATGTGTGTAGATAGGTGAGTGTTAGCAAGCTAGTTTACACATGTGTGTGTGTGTACATATAATGTGAGAAAATAGTGTGTGAGTGTAATATTCTCAGGTTCTAGAGTACAAATGTGTGTAGATGTGTAATAGAACTCAATGTGTGAGACTGTAGTGTGTGTGTGTAAGTGTGTGTGAGTGAATTCAGGAATTAGTGGTTCTCAGTTTACAGAGTGCCAATATGTGTGCGTACAGTTTCAGTGTGCAATGTGTGAGTGTCAATACCATTCTCAGATTAGTTCATGTGTGTCAATAGGGCATATACATGTGTGTGTATCTACATTGTTCTCAGTGTTTAGGTTGAATTTATGTGGGTGTGTGTAGATACATAGGAATCAATGTGTTCTCAGCTTTCTAGAGTATACCAACAGTGGATTCATTCCCAGGTCCTCAGTTTAGATATCCCAATGCAAAATCAAAAACCCATTTATTAATACCACCATGATTCCTATTTTGCAACTAAACTCAGTTATTCATAGGTGAACCATATTGCAATTAACTAACCAAAATCAGTAAACACATGGAAGTCAAAATTCTCAGGAAAAGAACAGTGCACAATATTAACAGTTTGCAATTCTCAGGTTTCAGTCCCAAAGTAAATTCAAAAATCTGATTTTCCATGTTAACTTGAAAACCCAATCATGTTGGTAAATTTTCAGATGCATCTAGGTGAACAAACATTTGATTTATCATTCAAGGAACAGTAAACACATATTAAAACCTCAGAAAATTGACTTATCAGTCTAGGTATCAGATATAGGGAAATTCCTACAAATTCAAATCAAAATAACAACTAATAATTAAATTAATAGGTTGGTAATAAATGTGTCATGTGAGAGGGTGTCGAGAGTGTGTCCCAGTTTCTATGAACTGGACATAATGTGTCTAAAACCCAATCTAACACACGAACACTGAACAGTATATTGACAGCATCGTGCATGCGTGTTGAGTGAGCTAGGGACACGTGTGTCGTACCAAGTGCGTCGTGGTCGTGTACATAGGTAGAGGGGGTCTAGGGCTAGGGGTTGATCACCCGGAGTTATGTCCACATCATGTCTCCGTGAGACACGAAGTCTGTGTCAGTGGCCTAAGTTCGGCTGTGCACTAACAGCACAAAATTTGTACATCCTCGATAACTCACGAACCACCCAATAAAACTCGATGAAACTCTATACCCCGCCTGTCAGTCAACTCCCCTACATGCATATCAATTTTTGTGCCATCTTGTGCTGTATCCATGGAAAAATCGGACACGGGCAGCAGGACACCCGACCGAGTCCCCGTGCAGCGTGTCCAGTCCAATTTTGGACACAAAAACGACACGAAAACCAACTCAGACTTCATAAAATTTAATATACATATATAGATCTACCAATTCATGTAATTAGTTTAGCAAAATATGAAAATCCATTCCTAAGTGGCATTCTATCAAACACTTGCACATACGCATTGACACGTGTCCGATACGGATACCAAACGGACACGATTTCTAACCAAATTTGAGGGACAGCTAGGGGACACCTAGATCTAGGCTAGGATACAAAGAAATCAGAATAATAACACAATTTAAGGAATTTACCTATAGGTTGTCCAATGGCAAGAAAAGCCCCAAAATAGAGTATTCCTCCTTACTAGCTCAAATCCCCAAATTGTTCAAAAGCTGGGATTACTCTCCATAATCAAAAAATAGGGGAGTATTAGACTCTAATGCAAGAAACTAGAGTCAAAAAGGAACTAAAATGGAAAAACTATGGATTAGGGAAGAATGGCCATACCTTTCTTTTTTTAAGTGTTGATTCAATACAAAAGAGGCAAGAACCAAATCAAGAGAGATTTTATAGGGAGGGAAACCCTAGGTGGCCGGCCATAGTGAGTCAAAATTAGGGTTAGGATTTAGTCTAATGGGCTATGGGCCAAGTTGCATTAGTCATGGAATCAATTCATGAGTCTCAAGTCATTGAACCTAATCTTTAATCCTCATATTTCAAACTAGATTCCAAATGACTAAAATTAGGTTAACTTAAGTTAGATTAGGGTCCTACCATGCTAACCAAGTCACCATAGCTAGGGTCAACATCTAGGTTAGTCTAAAAGTCTCAACTAGTCAAAGTCAAAAATAACAATCACCAATTCAACAATTCAAAATAAATTCAAAATTTTCAAAATAACCAAAATACCTTCAAGCTAAAATGTGGTAGCGACAAGTCCGAATTGATGCAAGTACTAATTTTAGTTGGTTTCATGTGCAGGCTATACGTTTATGCTGAAATATTAGAGGTTGATATTTTGCCTTATTCAGAAAGGGGTCCGCGAAACCAATCGTCGCCTTGCGACGGACTGAGGCATTGGCACGGTAAGCCAAATCGGACGTATAATTCAATGAAGTACGAAGTGCTCGAATAGCTAAGTCAGGATAGTTGCCGTACAATAAAGTTATAAAATCGAGCCGCATCGGCTCGACAAAACAACAAGGCGTATCGGCTCAAGGTAGGAGGATTGACTCTTCTTTTTACTCCTTCATGCCTAAGTCAGAATGTATCATTGTATGCTAAATTAACCTATCGACGCCACGGGCGTGGTCTGATTGGAAAATAAATTATACTGTGTGTCGAACACTAGTTAGAACAATTGAAATGAAACGTGCATCAAATGCACGAGCCGCTATAGAACATTGGATATTGTAAAGGCGAGCGCCTCGGTGCGCAAGCCGCAAGAACATGAAAAAACTGTATTCGACGAGTGCTTTCGTGCACAAGCCATTCCGTGCATTCATGCACGAGTTAGAAAGGCTAGCACATTGAAAGACAATAGACGAGCGCCCTAGCGTGCAAGCCACAAACAATGAACACTAAGACATAGAACATAGAAATACGGCTTTGATGCGTGTATCAAGTGTACGACGCGAGGGAAAAGATGATAAATGTGCCGAAATGTGCCTACGTGCACGAGATCATAAAAGATGGCTTCGTTACAAAAGAATACAATTGTGACATGAATGTGACAAAACTGTCAGATATGACATGATATCTCGAAATGTGTTCAAGACCTTCGGGTCGTTCGATTGACGAACATTGAGTTGAGGCATGATGCCATTGAATATTGAAACGAAGTATGAAATGTAAAAACATAAAAAGTTAATGGAAGAAATACGAGATGATAAAGTCTGAGTCTCGGACTCAAGACTATGTTTGGTTGTTTGACTAATAGGGCGTTGCATGGTCGAATGGACTTAAGATAATTATGAAAATATTTTATGCACGGAACGTTCCCTTCGAACGAGCTGCGCCGGGGCACCGGGACCGTTCGGCCTAGGAGGGATATGTTCTTTGATAGGCGCACATCCGTAAGATGATTAGCGACCGCTTAGCAAGATGTAAAAAGCTGTAAATGATGGTATGCAGCGAAAGATCTCCGTAATTGGGATAGAAATCCACTACGAGAGACGTCGGGCTACCTAATTCGAGAAAAAAAGAAAGAAAGAAAAGAAAAAGAGAAAAGAAAGAAAGAAAGAAAGAAAGAAAAGAAAGAGAGAAAAGAAAAAGAGAAACGCCTTAAGTCCATTTTGGTGCGAATACGCCAACAACCTTTTCATATAGTTAAAGAACGATAGGTTGAAAGTGCAGGCACGTATGTATCATGCGTCACGCCCCGACCCGGAATCACCCGAATCATCGTCCTCGCAGGGGGCGTGATGCCGCACGATCCTGGAGTTGCGCTCGTGCAATACAAGATGACAAGTTCGTAAATGGTTATCTTTGAGTTGGACATTAACAACGAAAGGAAAATAGACTATACGAAACCATTCTCCTTATTGATATTCGAAATACGATTACAAAGGCTTTCGATAGCCCAACAAAATTTGCTAGATTGGCTACAACACTCAGGTTCTCTCTTGCCCACAAAGAATTTTACCATTCCATACATCATGCCTTCTATATCTCGGCCGCATCAATCCTATTGCATGTCCGAGCGTCAATACGATTGCACGCCTCAATACGCTTCGACATTCCAAGCCTCAACGCGTTAAAGCGAAGCTCCGTCGCAAGCAGACCAATCCCTAAACCTGCTAGCAAACTAGTGGGGGATTAGTACTTTCGTCCTCGTTATACTTATCAAAAACCCACTTAACAAACCGACATTTAGTATTGTATTGATTCATGCAAACATACAATTTAGTTCTCTTTCTATGTTCTGCTTAGGATGAGTTCATGGCATATTCGAAGATTGTAAAGCATGGCAAGCATGTTATTCAATTCGTATAAGTAAACAGGCAAGCAATTTCGTGTTTGTTTCGTGGCACGACTTACCAATATCGACGCACTCGCCATCGTACCGACGCAAGGCGAATACGTCTATCAGATTTCCCTGTCATGTTATAGTGCTTTCTATACAGATCTATACGTGCACGATATGAGTGTATCGTGTACTTTCGATCCAGGATCCGTCCATGCAGGATATATGTATACCTTGTACTTTCAACCCATCGCCCTTAACTATATGAAGGTTACTAGCTTTCCGGGCTAGAATGGACTTATATTTATCGAATCGAAACATGAGACGATGTTAACTCTGTACGGTTGCTAACCAAAACATCAGAGGCCATCAAAATAATCGCAGCAAGTGGCTTATCACATTCACCAGAAGGTCATTACCTGTCTAAATAAAGTGCACCAACAATACCGTAAACATAATCCCTCATAGGCTGAACGGTCCCAGCACCCTAGTGCGCCACGTTCGAGGAAATACCCATGCACGGGATTTTATATCTTTAAGTCCATTTGACCATACAATGCATCTTATCTTTCATACAACCAAGCAAGTTTGCTTATCTCTATTTCAATTGGCACAACGCCCCAATGTTCTCAACGAACGCCCGAAGGCCACGAATATTTCGAAGGCACCATGCTGCATCGACAGTTATGCCACATTCATGCCACAACTGTTCTCCTCATCGCAACGATGCCATCTTTTGTAAGTATTGTACAGCTGCACACATTCGTCGTCTTTCCTTGCATCGTATATTCAAGGCACGCCTCGAAGCCGTATTTCTATATTCTATGCCTTAGTATTCAATGCGTTATACTTATGTTCCAATCCTTCCGACTCGTGCAACAGAGGCACGCCTCGATAAGGTATTCAATGTTCTATCGTTCGTGCACCGAGGTACTCGCGTCGATATAGTCTTTCAATGTTCTAGCATGCTAACTCGTACGCGGGGACACGGAATAACTTATGTACTGGGGCACTCATCGATACAGTTATCTTATTTTCTTATGGCTTACGTACCGAGGCGGTCACCTTTGCGATATTCCATGTTCCGTAGCGACTCGTACATTTGTTGTACGATTCATTTCAATTATTCTATCTTAGTGTTCGACACGCACTATGTTTATTTCTCTATCGAGCCACGCCCGTGGCGTTGATAGGTTAACTCAGCATACAATGATATATATTTTACTTGGGCATGAAGGAGTAGGAAAGAGAGTCAATGTCCCCCCACCTTGAGTCGATTTACCTTGTTGTTTTGCCGAGCCATTGCGGCTCGATTTTATAACTTCATTGCACGGGCAACTCTCCTGACTTAGCCATTCGAGTACTTCATGCTTTATTGAATTATACGTCCATTTTGGCATACCGTGCCAACGCCTCAGTCCGTCGCAAGACGACGATTTGCTTTCGCGGACCCCTTACTGAATAAGGCAAAAGATCGACCTCTAACATTTTAGCGTAAACGTATAGCCTGCACATGAAACCAACTAAAATTAATACTTGCATCGATTCGGACTAGTGCCTTGGTCGATTCAATTTCTTAGAATCTTCGAGCCGTCTCAACGCACTTATCCTTCGAGGCAACGTAGTGCTTCACATCGATTCACTCGATGCATTCTTTGGAACAAGGCAACTCTTCGCATCGACTTAGTTCAATGTATTATACGGGACAACGTAACTCTTGTATCGATTCGTATCGATATGCAATCGGGTCAATGCTACTCTTCGAGTCAACGACTCGGCATAATGCACCGTACGGAGCGGGGCATTACATCCTGCACACATAGATTCTGCTTAGAGAGCACTTATAACATGACATGGAAGGAATAGGACATATTCACCTTGCGTCGGTGCAAGGGCGAGTGCGTCTATGCTGGTAAGAAGTCATGCCACAAAACAAACAAGAGATTGCTTGCCTACTTGCCTATTCAATTCAAATAACATGCTTGCCATGGTAACATGCTTTACGCTTTCAAATATGCCATAAAATCGATCCTAAGGAGAATATAGCAAGATCATAAGCTAAGTTACATGATTGAACATAAATACTAAAATATCGGTTTAGAAAGTTGGTCTTTTAACGTACTGATCCCCCACCAGCTTCTATGCAGGGTGCAGGGAATGGATTGTTCGCGGCGAAGCTTTACTTGATCGTACAGAGGTATGGAATGTTGTAGCGTTTGAAGCGTGCGATCGCATTGACGCTCGGACTTGAAACAGGATTTATGCAGCCGAGATATAGAAGGTATGATGTATGGAACGATAAAATCCTTTGTGGGCAAGAGAGAACTTGAGTGTTGTAGCCAACTTGGCAAATTTACTTGGGCTATTGAA
Organism: Iris pallida; assembly: GCA_029216955.1. Lineage (NCBI taxonomy): Eukaryota > Viridiplantae > Streptophyta > Magnoliopsida > Asparagales > Iridaceae > Iris > Iris pallida. The sequence continues at coordinate 18,665,060 of JANAVB010016195.1, forward strand.
GCCTTTGTAATCTCAGTTCGAATATAAATAAAGAGAATTGTTTTGTATACTTTGTTTTTCTTTCGTTGTTAATATCAACTCAAAGATAACCATTTAGGAACTTGTCATCTTGTCTTGCACGAGCGCAACTCCAGGCTCGTACGGCATCACGTCCCCTGCGAGGACGATAATTCGGGTAATTCCGGGTCGGGGCGTGATTTGTTATACTAGTGTTCTATCTTGATTCTAATACGATGGACTCACAGATTGGTATTTTAAGGATTTTTTGACTTGAGATACGTGGTTTTATGACTATCACGAATAATGTAAATCATGACTAATGCATCTATCACAAATAATGAAATACGTGTCGTAGAACCTGGATTCCATGTGTACTAGTCGGGCAAAAAAATACCTAGAAGACATGTGAACATACCCTTTCTATCTCGTTGATCTTGCATGAATAATAGCGGTGACACACGTAGGTGTATGGTTTGCTGGATATCTTCCTCTAGCCGTTTACATGACAAATTCGTATTTTAAATCACTAGTCAAAACACTAATTCTCTAAGCTGTCTATTATATACCTTGCATGACAGGTTTACCATTATTATATATCTGCCTGTTTCCATATTTTGTATGTTCTTTATACACTCGTCTTTTCCATGTATATTATCTCTATAACCCGATCGTCAAAAATTTTATTATTATTACATACTCATAGCGCTTGTCAATTATTTTGAACTGTTAGAGGTGATGTGCTCGTTCCATCCTGACTAAATATATTGACAAAATATTACAGATGATATAAATGATTGCCCTGCCTTCTATGAGGCCTTTGAGGGTGGTACGCAGGAGCTTGAGGAGGATCTGGCCCAATAGAGAGTACCCTAGATTTATAGTTTAGTACTTATAGCTTTCAATTTGTATCGGATTATTCCGAATGTTAGTTGAGACTTATTTATATTCTGGATATGTATTATTTATGTTGGACATCTACTGTGTGTTGTGATAACTATACTATTTACATTTAGTTTCTTTCTTTTATCGGATTCCATATCGTGCTCTATCTTCCTTAGACTTGTGATTGAGATTATATAGTTGAGATGTTATATTATACCTTCGTACGGAGATGACAAGTTTATATTTCCTTGTTGTTAGATGTTAGATGTTATAGATGACCTATACAGTATTCTACCGTCGGTACTGCGGCGTAGGCTGAATGTACCCACGTTCTTGTGCCCCTAATCAGGATATGGGTCGTGACATAACTACTTTGGTAACATGCTAAATGATTTATTTTATGGTTTTATTTATAGAATCTAGAATGTTCTTATTAATGTCATGCTATTTGATATTTTTTTAGTTATTTATTATTTGAATCAATGTGAGATATAATCCTAACTTGACTAGCTGTTTAGCTTAAATGATTAGTTCACACTATATAGTATTTTTTTTCTGTTAGTGTGACATATTTGTCTATGTATGCTCTTTACTCTTAATCTTAATCTTGAAGCATGCATACCATTGTAGTCCATAGGAGCTTAAATTTTTTTGGTTAATATGTTTTTGACTCTTCGTCTTTAATTTAATGGTCACTTCTTAGCGATTTGTCTTTAACATGTCATATTTACTTTGATCGATATTTTGTAAGTATGTATGCTTAGCACGAGTCTTCTATTTACTTGAAAATTATATACATATACTTTTATGTTAACATTGTGCTTGCATAATATATTCACTATTGATTCTCATATTTTATTTTGATTAACTTCTTATGAATCAATTACATCTTTGTCTAATAGAACATATTTATGCATGTTTTTGATATTGTGATAATTGTTTTAATGCTTATTAAGGATACATGAATAATTCATTATCATTCATATATTGCTCATATGTTTCTTATATTAATATATATTTTTGTATAAATATCTTTATGGGAATATATGAGTTAAGTTAAAGTTCTATATTATTTTAAAAAGTAGTTGCAAACTTGTGCTTATCTCATACTTTAGCTATTGATTACATAGAACAAATTTATGTTCTTCTCCTTATTAGCTTCTTCCTCAAAGCCTCTTTTAATAAAAAAAATTTTGGCTTTTTGGTTGACATTTTGGATATATGACTCTTTTTTAAATAATTTTTCAATATCTAGATCTTGATAAACCATTCTTTGGATATTTAATTCTTTTATATTTAGGGATTCTGGATTTCGATGTTGTTCGATGATACTGCATATATTCCTTTAAATCTAAGTTCTTAAAAGTAGCGACATTTTGGGTACAAGCCAAAAGGGTCCTTCTGTTATACATGTGTAAATAGCCTAAAGCGACACGGTGTACTAGTCTTCGGACTACCGCTAGCTGGGAACCGGCCCCTACAGCTAAACCAAAGTAATCAATACTTTATAGACTTAAAATTACTTAAAATTTATTAAGGTCTACTTGCAACTATTATCTAGTTCTGGATCCAAGGTACTGAACCCAATCTCCTAGGTTCCCAAATACATCAAGCATATCTAGGTCCTACATTTTGATTTACAAATGTTTTATATTTTATTGTTACCCAATGATTTTGTAGCACATATGAATAAATGTAGTTGATACATCTTATACCGTATGCTACTTATTCTAATTTTTTTAAGTCCATAGAATATAATTGATTTTATATTGCACAAATTCTTCTTAAATCCTCGGCTATTAAAGAAGAGATTTATTTTGGGTACAAGCCTACAAAGGTTCTATCTGTCACCACGGCTATGGCTAAAGCGAAGCGGTACTTAAGTATTCTCCGGTGAACCTCCGTTAGCTGGGACAGTACCCCTACAGCTAACCCATGATTGATCAACGCTTTATAAACTAAAGATTTATTGAGTTCTAGTTGCAATTGTTATCTGATGGATTTTGGATTTTATCTTTGATGGATAATATTGTTTAATGATTTTTTTTACAAAAGGTAACATATATTGATCTTTAAAGGTTAATGTTTGTCATCTTTTGATATATTCATTTTTTGTCACTTTATTCTATATTTAAACTTGATTTGATATTGTGACTACTCATTGAAATTATGTTCTTGTGATATGTTCTTTAGCATTTGGGTAATATTCATGATACTCGTTTTATTAAGCTTTATTATATTCTTCTTATTCAAGTTATTTACTGTCTACTACAGCAACTCTTTGCGGGGGAGAAGCTGGGCATATTGAATTTTTCTCTCTCAAAGCGTTTCTTTTCTTTAACCCTATGGTTGTCAGGTGGACACCGTGCTAAGGCTTTAAAAGGGAAGAAATGAATTTTGATAAGAAGACCTAATATTTTTGAATTAATTTCCTACTTCTAGAAATATGTCGCTGAAATTTTTTAAATTTTGTCAATACTATTATTTTTGGATACAGTCATGTAAAGGTGGAGCAGTTAATTGTTTCAAATCAATTATCCCCTTGACATGGAATACATTTTTCTTTGGACATTTATCTAGTTATTTCTATTTGTTCAAAATAGGCTATTTATGATTTATGCATTTTTTTAAGTTGTTTCAATGATAAAAATTCAAATAGCCAGTTTTCTGTCTGAGGACTAAACGGACGCTTTCGAAATTTTATTTAGACAACTTTTCATAATAAATTATGTATTTCAAAAGACTTTTTGAATTCTCTCTGATTTTTTGAATATGTCCGTTATTCGTATTAAGACAGTTTTCAAAAATCCTTTACTGTCTTGAAATCATTTTTTTGTTATTTGAATTTTTTATTGGAGACATATTTTGTTTTTTCATCGTTAAGCATTTATTTATTGGATATTTCTTTTACTTGCCTAAAGATGATATTTGTTTTAAGTTTGGAACTTTATATGCATTTAATCAAAGGAAAGAGAGATGCATATCTTGGATATTCCTTAGATCTTGTGATTATTTATTTTATCTATTATTGCATATATATTACTTTGGAACTAGATACGCATATTTTAAGGGAGAGTAAATTAATTGTTTCAATTCCTTTATGCCCTTAATATGTGGTTTACCTAGTTCGTCATGGACATATATTCTTTTACTTAAAACATCCTGTTGATTTGTTCATGGTTTTTGATTTTAGTAAGTTTTTGAGAGAATATATGATTATTATTATTTATTAATTTTTAATTCTCTCATTTTATTCGAGTTTCTAAAAATTATCTTGCCAAATAGATTTAATTATCCTTATTTGATTTTTTTTAATTTTAAAATTAATTTTGGCAGTTTCTATTGAGATTTTATCTCAAAGTTCATGATTATCTATCTTTAGACTGATCATACTTTGCGGGGGAGCATTCAAGTCGACTGAAATTCACCTTTTCAAGTATTTTTCCTTCATTACCTTCATGTTTATCTAATGAATATACATATATCTTGCTAAGGTAATTGAATTCAAATGCATGAACTTTGGTATAGATTTTGCATAGATTCTAGTATATTTATGTTGATTTCTTTTTCGATGATTAAACTCTTTATTGATGTGATTCACTAATTTGTATGGGCAAATTATGAATCATACTTTTTTTGTGATCATTGTTAAAAGTCTCATTATATTTTTATTTTATTTTTGTATATATTAGATTTGCGAAAAAAATTCATGAATTATTTATGACCAATGATTGATTTCTACTATATTGATATCTACTTTTTATTAAAATCCTTTATTGGTCTCTTTCAAAACTTACATTTATTCATCATATTATGTTTTAAATGTCATGTTGGTTTTCTAGTCGGTAAACTAATTGCTTGATTTCAGTTTTTCTTTGTTAACAATCAACCAACTATATTGTGTTTTAACATATTTTTCTATCTTATGTATTTTTTCTCTTTTTTTCATTACACTGTTCTCCTAATCCTTGATCATGATTATGCTTGAGTTCGTTTTATGTATTTTTGTGTATTTTTCTCTTTTCGTCTTTTATGTATTTTTGCCTTCCTCCTTTACTTATGCTTGAGTTCGTTTTATCTCTTATTACGGGGATGCTTATTTTTGATCATGTCAAAGGGGGAGAAATAAGTTTAAGTTAGCATACAAAATTCTAATATTATTTGTTTATTAGTGATACATGCATATATTGTATATATCTTAAACTTAACCGATTTGCCATAATCAAAAAGGGGGAGATTGTTAGCCCAATGATTATATCATATTTTTGAATATAGCTAATCAATTAAGTTTAAGATAATGATATCACTAATATTCATGTAATCACTATCATGTTGCTACTTAAACTTAGCATTGTCTTAATGTTCTATATTATATTTCTATGTTTGCATCATAATGCATAATACTGCTTTGTTTGCCTAACATGTACTTTCAGACATGCAGTAAGCATGATCAAACATGATCAAATTAGGACATATGCAATGGAGAATTATTAATGGGCCAAAGACGACGTTATACAAGAAGACTTCTCTGAACCGCCCAACGACCTATCCGGGGCCTCGCATCGGGGGTTCCACCATCAAGGAAAAAGGCATCTTCAAATCTGCTCAAATATCAGAAGAAATACGTCATCAAAGGGCTATTGGTTTTCCTATTTTATCAATATATTTTACATATTTATTGAGTCTAGAAATATAATGTACACTACGTCATACTGGCAAATAGGCTGCCCAAGAAACGTTTTTAAAACACCCTTTTATTTTGAAAACAAGCCCACTTACAAAAGTACTTCCTAAACTGCATGACTTTTCAAAAATCCCAAAAACCAATTTGCAAAAACCCTAACATAACTCCAACAGAATTTGGCCCGAATTTGGCCCGAGTTCGGTTAGTGCCTGTTGGATTTTGAACTTGGTCATCCTGTAGTTACGGATGCAACGGCTATCTGCCAAGATTCACTCAAAGAATTCTGTCCGAATTCTGCCCGAATTTTGTCTTTGAAAAACTGTAAACAGAGAAGGATTTCAATCATTTCATTTTACTCGTTCACCTCTCTTCTCTTCTCTCTGAGATAATACATTCTACCAAAGTGTTCTGAGCTATTCATTTTCAATTTCTAAGCCAGTTACAATCCTCTAGTCGATTTGCCAGTGCGGTATGGTCTAGAAGTTTCAGAGTGATTGTAATCAGAGGCTTGATTGAAGAAAGGCACTTCACAATTGAAGTTGGTTGAGTACTTCGGATCAAACCTTGCATTATAGAAGTTGCAAGAACTTCGGATGAAAACTTGTGGTATTTTACAATAGTGGATTCAACTGGAAGCTGGAGTTCTTTCGACTGGACTAGTCCTCACAAGAGGAAAAGCAGTATACATCATTGTATTTGTGTTTGCTTTCTGATCTCTGCTTTTCATTTACTTACTTGTGATATATTATATGTGATATTGCTGTTAATATTTTTAGTTAGCTAATTTCCGTTGCCTACTCTGTTTTCCCTTCTCTAGAGTATTGTACTTTACAATTCGTTCATACTATAGTGCAGCTCTACCGTGCTTCCTGTAAAGCACACCAGGCATTCACTCTGCCTAAAAAATCATTAAGGCATTTAAGCCATCCTCAACACAGGATCTGTTTTCTACAGAAAATATATAGTAGACAACAGTGGTTCTAGGTATGTAACCTTTTCATGCTACAGAGGACATGTACCCACTGTTTCTGATATTTTTCAGTTAATGGTCCTCCTTTGAACCAAATGCTAGATGCCTAATAGATTTTTCTTTGAACTAATAGCATAAAACTTTATGGTAGGATTGCAATAACGTAATATCAGAATGCCTTCAAGCCTATTTTACTTGTTGTGTCATTGACCAGCTGGTACTTGAGGCCCTTGGTGAACAGATCCACCAGGTTCTCCTGACTCCGAATATTAATCATTGTAATAATACCTCTCTTGATGAGATCATGTACTGTCCTGTGTTTTAACCGCACAGTCCTCTTCTTTCCATTGAGGAGGTTATTTGATGCCACCACCGTAGTCGCCTGGTTGTCGTAGTATATCGGTATTGTCGATATTTGTGCCCCAATCACTGGAAGGTCATACATGAGCTCCCGAAGCCATTCTGCTTCCTCCGTTGCGGTATCAAGTGCAAAGAACTCAGATTCCATGGAGGAACGAGAGAGCATAGTCTGTTCTTCGATTTCCACGATATAACAGCTCTATCCATTGTGAAAATGAATCCACTTGTGGATCTCTCGCTCTCCAACTCTGAGCACCAGCTGGCATCACTGAAGCCTTCTACTACTGGAGGATCTCCGCTGTAGTGCAGTACATATGAATGAGTCTTCTTGAGATATCTCATTACCCGTTTCACAGCTTTCTAATACTCAATGCCTGGGTTGCTGGTGAAACGACTCAGCATTCCCACGGCGAAAGCTATGTCAGGCCTTGTGGCAGTAGTAGCATACATCAAACTTTTGATTACGCTTGTATACTCCAGCTGCCTAACGCTTTTCCTCGAATTAGGCTTCATCTTTAGATCACACTTGTAAGGCGTATCAATTCCTGGAAGATCCTGATACACGTAGTGTGCGATCATCTTCTCAATATAATGAGACCGTGACAATACCAGTCGAGTGTTTGTCCGGTTGATCTTGATCCCTAAGATCACATCAGCTTCCCCCAAGTCCTTCATACTGAACTTAGTTGAGATTGTAGAAGCATGGAAAATACTAAAGAAAATGACTCATGCGGCCAGGAAAGATCTATGCGGCTCAGAAAACTCATGCGGATCAGGGAGTCATGCGGCATAAGGAGCTATGCGGCCCGAGGCATTCCATGCGGCTCAGAAGACACGTGGCCTGACAGTGCTCCCCTCTGACCCATGCTGCATTAATTGCTTTGACGGCTGACCCCTCTGAAAAGTTGACAGCCCTGACACAAAAGCAGGTAATTATGACTCTGTCATAATGATGAATCTCTAGGGAAGAGAAAAGAGATCTCTGACACAAATCCCCCGAGAGCCATAAAAATGTCACGTGGCCTTGCCACGTGGGCGTTCGTATGCGGCTCACTTCTCATGCGGTTCAGAATGAATCCTATGCGGCTCATGTCAAGAAAGCCTCATACGGCTCGAGCAAAGAACTTCTTATGCGGTTCAGAGTGAATCTGTCCTATGCGGCTCAGGCCAAGAAAGCCCCATGCGGCTCGAGCGAGGACTTCTCATGCGGTTCAAGAGGGTCATGTCCATACGGCTCGGGCGGATATGTACCTATGCGGCCCACAAAGATTACTCCCTTGTGGTTCGAGGGCTCAAGTGAGGGCCACTATCCAGGCAGCCCTGACACGTGGGCTTAACCATATGCGGATCAAATTCATATGCGGCACACTCGTCATGCGGTCCAGATCCCCCCAGCAGCTCCTAGGACACGTGTTCTAAACCGATTAATTCCTCAGATTTGCTGCCATTAAAGATTGGGTCAAATCCCAATAATCTGGAACACGTGGCAGAAGAATAGATCTAATTTATTCGCAGATATCAGAAGATCATTATAAGGAAGATTTATTCCAATCAGCATTAAATGCTCATGGAATTTGGTGTAATCTACACCTAATGGCTCGGATTTGTCACGATCAGAAACGAACGGCCTGGATTGACCAATCCCCAGGACGCCGCCATCTTCAAGAGCTAATCATTGGCAACCCTAATGATCACATCCCACTATTATAAATAGCAAGGTGCCATGCCCTTGTAATATATACAACATCAAAGAAAAATACGTATATACAGAGAAACTCCCCAGTAGTCAGAAAAAAATACACAGAGAGAGAGAGAAGCCAAAAGAGCAACAGAGGAGCAAGAAGAGCATTTCTTCATCAACGTCAACCATCTTTTCATAGGAGCTAAGGCTGCATACCGATCGTCCAAGGAGTAAGGCAGGGCTGTCGTCGCCTTCCCGAGCCCCTATCGTCACTCCCCATAATCTAAAATAAACAATTGTACTTAGACTGCTGTACCTAGGTTTTTGTCCCTAGGCTTTCTTTGTACAAGCGAGTTTGTAACGTGAAGTAAAAGTTCGGTCCTTCGATAATTATTCTGTTCTTTTATATTTTATGGCAAACACGATGGCGACTCTGCTGGGGACTAACTTCTCCACGGCTGAGGAGTTGGTGACGCAATCGGATGCAGCCAAGCTTGGCTCCCCGCAACAAAAGATGGTCGCCCGGTTCGACCAACAGGCGTTCGAAGAAATGCTCTCCGACAAGAGCACTGGCCCGATCCAGAAGCAAGCCCGCACAAAGAAGGCCCGTAAGGAGTGGAGTCCCCGATCCTTCATTCCTACTGAAGCTCTTGCGGAGACACCCTCTGTTGTTCAAGACGGCGAGCAAGATTCCCATGCGGCCCCACTTCAGATCGTAGACAACTCTGCTGTCCCTAAGTCCGGTAGAAGAAAATACTATGATGCTGGACTTGCAGGGGCAAAGAGGAACTCTATGAGATCCGAGCCGCATAAGGGTATCAGCCGCAGGGAGAAAGCTCATGCGGCTACATCCTCCAGCCGTATGAAGAAAATTCATGCGGCCATATCTGTCAGCCGCATAGATTATGCGGCTACAGTTGCCAACCACACGGATGAAACTCGTGCAGCTATAGGAGTCAATCGCTTGCAGAAAACCCATGCGGCCATAATTGCCAACCGCATGTGGCCAGCCTGTACGGTCGTGACTCCTTGCCGCACCAAAACAATTCATCCGACGGCAGAAGACAACCGCATGCAGACAGCCTGCACGATACCCAACTCTAGCCGCATAGCATCCGTTTCACGCTTCTCTTGATCAGTCTTCGACCGTCTCTTATGCGGTCCTGACCCTGATGGTCCTCTGGATGACAAGCCAGATTCTGTGGTATCCAACTTGGACTCCTCCTATTACGCACCCACCAATGCTAAAAGGAGGAAGTCTAGGGCAGCGCGGGCTCATCAGGCCCAGTCAGCTGTCCCAACCTCTGACTATCGGGGCATCCTGTTGACTATCACACGGGCCTCGGATGGGAAATTGTATACAACCTCTCGAGTCCAGCCCCCGGCGGCAAACAGACAGAGTGGTTCCTCTGACCTGCGGGAGGCGATCCTCCACAAACGCAAGGAAAGAAAAGGAGTTCCGGTGTGCAAAGAGTCCTCGCTTGGACATCGCTGCACCCAAATCATCCTCAACTGCTGCTGCAACAACGCGGCAGTGACGGAAGATCGGCCGTCCGTATTCCAAAGGCTACAGCATCCGGGCTCAGAAGATGAGGCACCTCCTGTTGTCTCCTGCAGTTCCGCTCAAAAGGTCCCCGCCGAAGGGAGAGGGAAAAAGACAAGCATCTCCAGTCCCAAGATATCAACCACTATAGCTAAGAAACTATCGTCTAAACGGTTGTCCTCTACCGGTGTATTCCAACACACCCGTTCAAAGACAAAATCTACCACGATAGGAAATTCATCATCCACATCACGGGGGGTTGAGGGAACTGGGGGTAGCACTCCTCCGAACATCCGCAACAATTCGACGTTCCAAAGAGCCGAGCCCGGACAGACAACTCTTCCATCAGGTGCAACAGACGCTGATGTCCCCGAGGACATCCGTAACTCTCAAAACAAAGCAAGTTCTGAAGCTGGGGATACCGTTCCCTCCGAGTTCGAGCCCGAAGAGAACATTCCCACCTATCCCGATGACTTTTCGGTGCATGGCTACGACTCGGAGGGTACATCCTCCACCATTCCTTCCATCCCTCCTCATGTAAGGACGGTTTTTATGACGGACAGCAATCAAGGTAGTTACAATGATCGCCAGCACATCGACAATCTCGAAGCCATATTACTTGCTTTGGTCAAATCTGTAGATGAAATTAAAGCGGCCCTGCCCACTCTACAAGGAGGAACGCCTGGTCAAACAAGCACGGGCCCCGCGGTCAATGTAGATTCGAACTCAGCGGCACCAAACCCGGGCAATAATCCTCCCGAAATAACAGCCCCTACCGCGACAGATGAGACCCGAGAAGTAAGAAGAGAGGTCCAGGAGCTCCGAGCCATGTTCCATGCCCGAGAAAACGCTCAAGATCTCAGAATACGGCAACCATACCCTGCTGAATGGAGGGATGTTCCATTCCCACCAAGATATAAGCCGTTCAATATCAACCCGTATGATGGCAAAACATCAGCAAGTCAGCACATCACTTACATCGAGGTCACCACCGACCATCTGCCCCATGATGATGCTATCCTCACACGGTTATTCATTGGGGCATTGGAAGGAGTCGCCTTCGATTGGTACCATAATCTACCGGACAACTGCATCCACTCCTTCACCGGCTTCAAGCGCCTGTTCTTGGAGCGATTCTACGAAGTAGGACAGGACGTCACTATGTCCACTCTCTTGGACGTCGTCCAAGGGGAGAAGGAGTTGACAAGGAACTACATCGAGCGGTTCCGCCAGACTGCCATGAAGCTGCCTTCCGGAAATCCAGATTCCTCTTTGATTGAAATTTGCCAAAAGAGACTGCTTCCAACG